>SJYQ01042338.1:266559-290277 GCA_006410935.1 Redunca redunca
GGGAGTTGGTGATGGACAGGGAGGTCTGGCGTGCTGCGATTCATGGGGTCACAAAGAGTCGGACACAACTGAGCGACTAAACTGAACTGAATGTTAAAGGCCAGGCATACCTGGGAATCCCAAAGACACAGCAAACACTACTGCTGTGACGGCTAACACTGAAGACAGATTCCTTTCCTATATGGAACTGTGTTCATGCTTCACAGTGTGAGGGGAAAATAGGTTCCCACAGATATAAAAATATTGGTCCAGTGGTTAAGAATCCACCTGCCAATGCAACGGACACAGGTTTGATCTCTGGTCTGGAAGATTCCACATGCCATGGGGCAACTAAGCCCTTATGCCACAACTACTGAAGAAGCCCACTCACCTAGAGCCTGTGTTCTGCAACAAGAGAAGCCACCGCAAGGTGAAATCAGCACACCGCAACTAGAGAGAAGCACCCACTCACCCTCGCCGCAACGAGAGAAAAGCCTGCACAGCAATGAAGACCTACTGAAGCCAAAAGCAAATAAATAAATTCTAAATGTGTAGAAACCGCCATGCCAGTGAATTACATTCCTATACCAATGTGTCTTGGGATGATTTCAAACTACACATGGTATTTTAAAAGGGCATTTTCCCAAGCCCCTGCTTAAGCCCCTTGCAAAGTGTTACAGTCAGTCCCCCTTTTACTCCAGGTTTAGGAACAGGTTCATTGACTTACTCCAGATCACAGAGATAGTTAGGGTTAGAGGGGGGCTGAGCCTCACCTCTTCTCTCTGACACAAGCACTCTTCTGTCAACACATGCTATCTTTCTGACTTGTGGACAAGTCAACATGCAAGGTGTGTAAGAACGCTGCCTAAGATATGCTGTTCATACATGATGTTTCTGCATGTCTGGCACCAACAACTATAGTGGGGCATTTATCTCTGCTAATATTTAGCGCTTTCTACATTAGCAATACTGGAAAGAAAGCTCGGTTCTAGCATCTTCTTTTATCACCCTGCTCTATACTTGCACTGCAAGGGGAAAAGTCACGTAACAGGGATGGATGGGGTCTGATGAGCCTCTTAGTGTCCTTCCACCCCAGCCCCTTCCTAGGAAGACACAGATCTATGGCTTTAAAGTCAAGGGCTACACAGATCTTATCATTCAGCAAACATTTTCAACTTAGTCCATACAAATTCTATTCAAATATATTCAAGATAATTTTTATTCAAAATCTTCTAATCCTTCAGCTGTCATTTCATCCTGTAGCCTACAGTAACATAAACCATATGTGCCAAGAATAACAGAAATCCTCAGTCCACCTAAGAACTTTTCTTCTCTAATTCGGTTGGTAATCCATCCTGAAGAAGAGGAATGAAATACCTTTGCCGTCCTTGTTCTTATTGTACACGTCTGTTTTTACATCTCAATATAATATCCCTTTGAAAGTGGAAGAAACAGACAGGGACGTAATCAAAGAACTTTACAAGGTGCTGAAGTTCATGCTCTACCCAGAGCCTTTAGAACAATCACTGAACGTGTTTTACTAGTTGCTGCAACTGCTTCTGGAGCTCTCGTAGCTCTATGGTTTGATTGTTAATCATTATGATACACAGGTATCATTCATGGAAAAAATAAAAACTTACTAGCTTTTTTCTTTGTCATTACAGACAACATACATCTGGCAGTTCTGAATTGAAATATCTCAACTATGCAAGATAGCCTCTTCTACATTCTTAGAAAAGCAAGCAGAGCAGTTTGGGAGATGCTTTTTATCTGGTTGCCAGCATTCAGGGAACTTCACAAAAGACTATTATCTAGCATGATAACTTAGTGTGACTGAATACATATTAGGTTTGCAATTCTGTGGGAAAATGATCACTGGAATTTGAGCCTTGACTAGGACCACAAGTTTCAGATTCTATTAGTTGCAAAGAAGAATAACTGCTTAGGGGTGAATCTGACTTCTTAGAGATAAGATGGAGGAATCATGAAAAGGAAATATTTAAAAATAAGACTTGATACAGTATGGATTAGTTTCTTCCTATCTACTCAAGGAATAAAAGACTAATTTGATACATATTCAGAATACCTGGCTATTCACTATCTTGTTTTTTCTATTGGTTACTTACAGATATTTGTTTAGGAAGAAACCTTAACTGTATTTACTTTTGCAATAGGTTGAGCGGAGCTAGTGAATCTGGTAAAGATTTCATGTAGATAATTTTTTTAAAATCTTGATTTTGTGCCTAATTGTCTCCAAACTGAGACTGGTCATTTCCGGCCGTGGGGAAGAAACATTGTTCTAATAGCTGTTTAGGGCTATTATTTTTGGCTTATTAGTCTCTGAGGAGGAAACAGAAACCTGACATTTTGCTGGATTCCCAGGACCTATGTCTTTAAAGACTGGGATTATCACCCTTCCCTAGAGAGATGTCTGTTAGGGAAAGAGGGCCATCTGGGACTAGAGTGGCAGTTCTATTTGTGGGGACATGAAAGAGCTCAGAAGAGCTCGAAGGAGAAAATGACAGCTAAAATACTTCCTTCTCTGCAGTCCAAGGGATGAAATAAATCAAAGAGATAAACTACAATAAAGGAGAAAAAAGACAAAATTTAAATACAGTGAAAAGTGTACCCCCCACCCCATCCTGTCCCCGCCCCAAGTCAAGAAAGACTCAAGCTTAAGGCTGAAAGTGAATAAAAACTGAAGCTTCACTGATGTGGGCAGAGGTCCTAGGGCAATTTATAGTGTTGGTATTGGAGGACACAGAGAATAAAGCTTCCTAAAGCCCTGAGCACCTCAGGAAGAGAGACCACTATCCTGTTAGTCTGGAGATCTAGATGTGTTGTAACCAAGCACACTGGGTCCAAATTCATCTGGACTCACCCAAGCAAAACAGCAACACAGACAAACCAAAGGCAATAGCAGACACGCTTTCATCTTCAACAATGTTAGAATTAAAGTCATAATCTTTGCTTTTGGGCAGTTTATCACCTAACTAGGTAAAACAGATTTCAAACACAAGAATTTTAAAATGTGGAAATAAAAATCTTTTAAAATTTTTACAGGAAAGTATATTCACATTTGTTAGCATATTTAAGCATTTCTCTTTAATACATCAATTTATATATGAAATGTATTCCATATATGCAAATTTGAAAGCATGATTACAGTGATTCCCTCTGAATCCACCATCTCACTGCAGCACTGGAACAGGACCAATGATTTAAATCCACTTATATGTTCCTTTTCTTTCTTATCCTCACCTCCCTTTACTTTACACTTTTTGCTTTTGTGTGTCATTCCTTTGCTTTCTTAAAAATATAATTTTTAAATTGCATATATGTATGCCTAAATAAGATATTACTTAGCTTTATTTTGAGCTCTATAAATGCATTGAACTTTTATGCAGTTTCCTGAAACTTGCCTTCTTCACTCTCTACATTATTTTACAAACACCCAGTGTTGGGTCGAGGTGTTTAATTCATTTTGAAAAAAGTGAAAGTGTTAGTCAATATTGTCTGACTCTTTGTGACCCCATGGACTATAGCCCACCTGGTTCCTCTGTCCATGGGATTCTCCAGGCAAGAATACTGGAGTAGGTTGCCATTCCCTTCTCCAGGGGAGCTTTCTGACCCAGGGACCTAACAAAGGTCTCCTGCATTACAGGCAGATTCTTTATCATTGAGCCATCAGAAAAGCTTTTAATTTACTTTACATCTGTATAATATGCCACTGTGTTAACATACTACAATATATTTTTCTTATCAATGAATATTTGAATTTTTCTAGTTTTTTTGCTATTATGAACAATAATGTAACATACATTCTTGTGTAAATTTCTTGGAGGACAAATTCAAGATTGTTTCTAAGGACGTATCTAGGAGTAATACTGGCTATTTCTAGAGTATATGAATATTTAACATTAGGATATGGGCTTCCCACGTGGTGCTAGTGGTAAAGAACCCACCCACCTGCCAATGAAAGAGACATAAGAGATGTAGGTTTTATCCCTCAGTCAGGAAGATGTCCTAGAGAACACAGCAATCCACTCCAGTATTCCTGCCTGGAGAATGCCATGGACAGAGCAGCCTGGCGGGCTATAGTCCACAGGATTGGAAAGAGTCAGATATAACTGAAGTGACTTAGCACGCAACATGAAGAAATAATGCCAAATTGCTCTCTAAATTTGTTGTATCAATTATTTTGATACCCAGAATGTATAGGCATGTTCATTGAGCCTAATCAACTCTTGACACTTCATATGTTAGACTCTGTAATTAATGATAATCTTAAGGGGGTAAAATGGTATATCATTGTGATTTTAATTATCATTGCTTTAAAATGCTTCCTTTACATTGTGCTTTGGTAAATAGGGTTTCTGAATTTTAACATATTAAATATAGCCATGTTTTCTTATGTACACTCTGTATTCACTCAGTGTTCACTCTGTATTATTTATTAACTCCTTACTATTAAAACTCAAGGTCATAAATTTATGTTTATGCTTTTTAAATACTTCAAGTTTTCTTTTCATATTTAAATCACGGTGCTGTGCTTAGTCCCTCAGTCGTGTCCGACTCTGTGACCCTTATGGACTGTAGCCTTCCAGGCTCCTCTGTCCACAGGGATTCTCTAGGCAAGAATACTGGAGTGGGTTGCCATGCCCTCCTTCAGGGAATCTTCCCAACCCAGGGATTGAACCCAGGTCTCCCGTATTGCAGGCGAATTATTTACCATCTGAGCCACCAGGGAAGCACTTTAAATCATTAATCCATCTCAATTATGTGTGTGGGTGTATGAGAGAGAGAGAGAGGTGATGGATTTAATTTTACCCTTTTCTATATAATCAATTTTCCAGGTATCATCCCCCTTTCCTTCATCCCCCTTTATCTAGGGTTTCCAAGGTGGCTCAGTGGTGAAGAATCCACCTGCCATTGCAGGAGACGTGGGTTTGATCCCTGGCTTGGGAACATCCCCTGGAGTGGGGAATCACAACCCACTCAGTATTCTTGCCTGGAAAATTCCATGGAAGAGGAGCCTGGCTGCCAGAGTTGTACAGGACTGAGCACACATGCACACACTTTTTTTTAAAGTCTCTATCTACATGGGGTCCTTCTGTACCATTAGTTAATCTGTCTGTCTTTCATAAATATTATATTATGCTAATTCAATACTTAATATTTTGACATTTGGTGGGTCAGCCCATTCATCTTAGGTTCCTTCTTCCATAATCTCTTTGCTGTACTCTGTCTGTTATTTTCATATACATTTTAGAATCAGTTTGTCAAGGTTCTTGAAAAACTCTGTTAAGAATTTGATTTTAATTGAATTTGATTTTAATAGAAATGATGGACCAATTTTGGAAACATTGTTATCGTTACAATATTGAGTCTTTCTATTTGTGAGTATGATGTATCCCTCTACTTATTTAGATCATCTTTAAAATCTTTCACTCAAGTTTTATAATTTCCTGTATAAAGTATAACATAAAAAGGTATAACACTTAAAGATTTACTTCTCTGTGACTTCTTGTTGCTTTCATAAACGGCAAATTTTAAAACATACATTTTCTAAATTTTTGTGGGTGTACTAAGCTCTTTTATTATTTTCAGTAATTTTTGTGGGGATTTCTGACAGGCAATGATATCATCTGCAAAGTATTTGATTGTTAGACTTATCGCTGCTGCTCTTCCCCTATGGTAAGCCTCTCCAGAGAGACCATGGAAGTGTGTCCCCATTAGAAATACCACTTGCTGTAGGCTTAAAAAAAAAAACAAAATAGATAATACTTTGTTGGTTTAAGATAGTTCTAGTGGGTTTCTATGTTTTTAATTGAAAAAGCAAACAAGCCATAAATGGGTTTGAATTTTGCTAAATACTTTCTCTGCATCTCTTAAGATGATCATACATTTTTTTCTCCTTTAACCAATAAAGAAATGTTTAAAATAACACATACAGATTTTCTAGTGTTAAACAACCCTTTAATTATGGGATGAACCAAACTTGGTTCAGATGTTAATCTTGCTTTATACTTCTGAATTCTGTTTGCTAATATTCTGTTCCGGTTTTGCATCTGTGTTCATGAGTGAGATTCATCCTTTCCTATTCTTTGGAAGAGTTTACAAGGGGTTGAAATGATTTGTTTTTTTCAGAGCTCAGTAGAATTTGCTTGTAAAACCATCTGGGTCTAGTGTTTCCTTTGTAGGAGAATTTTAAAGACATTTTATTTTTATAAAATTATATGTTTTTCTTGGTTTAGTTGTTATATTTTTCTAGTAATTTGTCTATTTTATCTAATTTTTCAAGTTTATTGACCTAAAGTTTTGAATTGTATTCTCTAACTTGTCTTTATTAGTCATTATATTCTTTTTCTTTCTTGATTTGATAGTTATATTTATTTTTAGATTTTCCAAATAATCAACTTTTTTGTTATCACTGATTCTTTCAATTTTATGCTTGCTTTTTCCCTTGCTTTTTGTTTTTATCTTATTTCCTTTAATTGGGTTTATATTATTCTACTTTTTACTGCTTAATACACTTGCCTCATTATTTTTCAGCTTTTCTTCTTTTATAATACAAGTGCTTAAGACTTTACATTTCCCTACAAGCACCTCTTTTATTGCATTCCACAGGTTTAGATGGATATTATTGATTTTATTACCACTGAATTATTATTTTTAAAATTTAAGTTATGAGTATTTCTTGAATAAAGGTGAATATGTTTTAATTTCCAAATGTATGGGAATTTCAATTATTAAATTACAACCTAATTGTCTAATTTAATACTCATGGCTCCTGAGTATGCGGTCTCTGATAGCATTTTTTTTTAACTTCATTGAGACATATTTCATGGTCTACAATGTCAGTTTTCAAAATGCTCTATGTGTGACTGAGAATAATATGTATATTCTAATTATTATGTTCACAGAGTTTTGTATGTGCATCAGTTCAAGCTTGATTACTGTGCTGCTTAAATCAGCTGGTCCTTTATTAATTTTTTACTTGCACTTTTAATAATCAAGAGATCTGACAGTCTCATACCAAAACTATAGATTTGTCAAAATTTCTACCTAGTTATTGTTAATGCTTTCTTTATATATTTTAGTCTTTTTTATTTGCTGTATGCTGTTTAAATTAACAGTATTTTTATGATGAATTAAAACTTTTATCAGTGTTGGTGACAAATTTTGTGTGGTGATTTTAATAATTTGTCTGAAATATCTTTATTTCTTTTGCATTTACTTTTTATTTTTTTCTTTTCCAAGTCCTTATACTTCACAACATTAGGCTGGAATTTTTTTCCATATAATAAACTTTTAATGGACTACTGAAATTCACTGCCATTTATTGTGATTAGTGATACAGTTAGATTTTGTCATACCATATTAATACTTTTTTATTTTATTTATTCCATTTTTAATGTATTTTCCTTTTATTTGGGTACTGATTGGCTTCTTTATTTGTTTGCATCCAGTCCTGTTTTCTGGAATTTGTTTACCCAGTTCCATTCCTTTAGCAATTATTCTTAAAAATTTACTATTTATTTTTAGCATGGCACACTTACAAAATCTAAAGTTAAAAAAAAAAAATGTAACCTTTAGTTTCCTGAAAGGCAGAAAAAACTTTGAGCTTTTTAACTTTGATCATCCCTCTTCTGAGTTTCCTTATAGTAGCTGCCTTCTGTGTTTCATAATCTGTGATTGAATCTCCTTCTTGATCTTAATAGGTGAGATGTCTGTGGGCATAAATGGGGTTGGAGCCACTTTTTTTTTTTTTGCCACAGAGGTTTTGCTTCTGCCTGTAGCTAGGAGATGCTACCAAACTCGAGGGACTTAGCTCAGCATGGCCTCTCTCTCCCAGCCTAAAGCTGGCTTAAGATTCACTTTCCCAGTTGTATGGCTGCTCTTAGCAGGTGTCCTCAGGCAACCCTGCTCTTCCTGTCTGTCCACTGCTCAGGCTTCTATCAAGGTTCCAGGTCTTCCTTTTGTCCCTAGCACACAAAGAGATGCTCATTGGTGACCTTCCTTAGCCCTTGTGAAACCAATGGCAGCTGAAAGTCCTTTCCAAGGTTTTGTTGTGTTTTTTCCTTCTTTGGTGTTATGCTCAGCCGTGTTCGACTCTTTAAGACACGATGGACTGTAGCCCACCAAGTTCCTCTTTCTATGGAATTTTTCAGGCAAGAATACAGGAATGGGTAGCTGTTCCAGGAGATCTTCAAAAGATTGAACACATGTCTCTAGTGTCTCCTACACTGGCAGGTGGATTCTTTACCAGAAAGTCGTCCAAGTAGTGTCCGACTCTTTGTGACCTGTAGCCTGCCAGGCTCCTCTGTCCATGGAATTCTGCAGGCAAGAATACTGGAGTGGGTAGGGGTTCCCTTCTCCAGGAGATCTTCCCAACCCAGGGCTCGAACCCAGGTCTCCCGCATTGCAGGCAGATTCTTTACCATCTGAGCTACTAGGGAAGCATTTAGATGAAGTGAAAACGGAAGCTCCTTTGCACCACACTGTTTAAAGGGAGGTCTCTTTCAATCATTTTAATAATGTAATAAAGTAAAAATTATCACATATTTATCTTGAAGAAATTTTGACACAGAAAGGCTAACCTGCACAAGACACAGGAGCAATTTAAGAGATTAGACTCCCATATTCTTTATTATAAAACTATTAAAAGATGAAAAATAACTTTAACACATTAATACTAAAAGAATGTAGAATAAGAATGTGATCTGAGTTTTTCTTTTCATAGAAGCAACTGTTGTTTTTAGAGAATATGTGGAATTCAGTTAATAAGTGTACTACTGGTGGTGGTTCAGTTGCTAAATCATGTCTGACTCTTTTGCAACTCCATGGACTAGAGACTGCCAGGCTCCTCTGTCCATGGCATCCTCCAGGCAAGAATACTGGACTGGGTTGTCATTTCCTTCTTCAGGGAATCTTTCTGACACAGGGGTCGAACCTGTGTCTCCTGCACCACAGGTGGATTTTTTTTTTTTCCTCTGAGCTACCAAGGAAGCCCAATTCATCTCCTCACATTTTCCTAGTACCGTCAAGCCCTACCACTATGAGTTCCCGTGAATCAGATCATTGCCATCAACTTACTCTAAACAGTATAAAAATAACACAAATTCTTGTGCAGGAATTCATTTCTTTGTCTCCTTTGTGACAGATTTTGTGATAATTTTCCATACTTGCATCTCACTGTTACTCCAACCACATAGATACAACTAACAGATTAAATAACTTCCTCATTATCACAATCTCATATATGGTGAAGTTCCAGAATCAAATTGAATTATCTTTCCAGAAAACATTCTCTTACACTTTCTAGCTTTTATGAATTTTGCGTAGCAGCACTGCTTTCGAGGACTGAGAATGAATGGGACAGTGATTACAGTCTGAATAGCGGCACTGCCATTTAGATTTCCATAGCCCCATGTTCCAATGCACAGGTCAAAGAATAAAAGTCCCTTTCTTTTTTATAGCTTTGGAAGTTCTGGAATTCATCTATAGTTTAAATAAAGCCTTAGAAAAGTGAGATTAATATTGCTTTTCTAAAAATTCCTTTGTATTCCATTAGAACTAGGCCAGTCCATACCATGGCCAGAATAACGGGCTTTGGAGCCCTAATTCACTAAGCTCTGAATAAAAGCTCTGACACTTAACTGCTCTGTGATCCAGAAGTATCTTCTTTATTTGTCAAGGCCTCAGTTTTCTCATCTACCATTTTGTACCTAATGTGTAAGTTGTGACAATTAAAAAATCAGAAAGAGAAAAACAAACGTATATTAATGCTTATATGTGGAATCTAGAAAAATGGTACAGATCAATCTATTTGCAGGGCAGAACTCAGACACCAAGAACAGACATGTGGACATGGGGTGGGGGGTGGGAAAGAGAAGTGGGGTGAATTGGGAGGATGGGATTGACATATATGTACTACCATGTGTAAGACAGAGGGATAGTGGGAACCAGCACAGGAAGCTCTGCTTGATGTTGTATGATGGCTTAGACGGGTGGGGTGGGGGGATGTGAGAGAGGTTCCAGACAGAGGGGATATAGGTATACATATAGCTGATTCACTTCGTTGTACAGCATAAACACAACACTGTAAAGCAACTATATCCCAATAAATTAAAAATAAGTAAATAAATAAATGAGATCATGCACATAGAGTCTGGATCTGATGTCAATGCATAGTTAATGCTCACATAAAAGGAATTACAAGTATTTGCAAAGTTAAAGTATATACAAGTCGCACAATTTTCCAAATCCTGAGAGTTTTATTAAAATTTGTATTTGAAGGTTAAGATTAACATGAAATAACTTCAATAAGAAATGATTGATAGATTTCCTGAAATATGTAACCTACCTAATCTGACATGATTTTGACCTTCTAAATAACATTAGTTGTTAAAGTTTGCATGTCTAGAGAAGTGTGATATCGCTTTGCTAGAATCTATACAGACTAAATCCACTTCAACTATCTAAACAGTCTAAAGCTCTTGAGCTTTCCTGCAGGGAGAGCATAAATTGTGAAGAAAATTATATATATATATATATATATATATATATATATATAAGCAATTCTAGTTTCCATCCACCAGAATAGTGGCATAATAGTTCAACATTGCAGGAGAACATCCGCATAGGGTAGCTTATTTTTGTATAAAAGTGGCAACTAGATTTCCGTTAATTTTTCTGTCGCTTATATAAAGCCCTTCCTAACAATAAATCCACTTGTGTTCAGCCACCCTTCCAACCTCACATTTTTTTTCCCCCCTTGGTGAACAAAGTTACTTCCTCTTCTGGAAGAATTTAATATGACATTTGAATAAAATAATCCTTTGATAAAGCTGGAAAAGAGGAAAGCACTTTTGTCTTATCTGACCATATCACTTAAAAGTGATTCAGAAAAAAAGTAATTTACTGCCCAAGGGACTTTTATTTTATTATTTGAGCATAATGTGCTAGGTGACTATTCTAATGGCCATTTAGTATAAAGAATGCCTTTCAGTAAAGTCCCTGGAATGCTCCTGGCAGATTCCCTCAGCTCTTCCGCTCCCACCCACTCCACTGGGTGACATCAGCGTGGGGCCTTACCCCAGAAGGACATTTCAGGGCTGGGGGGCAGTCATGAAGCTCTCCCACTTTGGGACCACAAAAATCCCAAAGGTTTCTTAGCTAACACCCTTTAAAAAATTGAGGCCTGTGGAAAACCTACGCACGGAAAGTCTGTTTCTATTTCAGTTGTGTATCAGTTAAGATGGAAAATTTTTAAAGTCCACACAGATGGTAAATAAATTTCTGCTACATGAGGCAGTTCCTGGAATAAAGCAATTTTCTCAAATAACAAGTGCCAACTTATTTTTTTTTTTCAGCAGGACTTATTTTTAACTTTCCCAGGGAATGGTTGAGAGGCTGAGAGCAGTGTCCTTCACCTTAGGAATCCAAGGCTCCTTCCAGAAGAAGCTAAGGCTTTTCTCCCTACAGACTTACTTGTATGCAGACAGACAGACATACTGAGTGAAGGGAGTGGTTGTTCACAGTCTTGGGGGAGGAGAATGAGAGAGATGAGAAGATGGGAATTTTGCACAAATATTTATGTCTTCGTTCAATGTTTAGTTTTCTATAACTTCCTCCAAACAGCATGTAATTAACTCATATTCTTGTGTAGGAATTTNAATGAGGAGCTGGGAGGAATGTGAAGGTTTCTAATTCAACACCCTCCGTTGAATAATGAGGACACAAGCCTGAGGAGGGGACAGATTTGCTCAAAGGTGTTTCCAGAGATGTCAATACTTTTCCATGACCTAACTCTGTGTCCCTAGGTCATAATGTAAGAAGCAATAACAGATTCAGTGTTTCTGTTCTTTAGTATTTATGTGAAAACATGTGAATCTGGCTGGCTTCCTGAGAATAAAATACATCTGAGATTCACTCCCTCATTTTTTTTCTCTGTTTTCTTTCATTTGGTCACTAAGTTTCCTGTGATTTTACACTAAATCAAAGAGCAATTGAATGAGAACATATTTTGAGAGTGATATAATGGCATTTTTCATAGACAAAGAAGACCACACTGTAATCTCAGTTTTAAAAAGAAGCAAATTACTTAATATTTGTAATTTTTTTTTTTATTTAAAAAATATGTTGTATCGGGGTTGAATTGCTTAACAGTCTTCAAAAAGTGGTTTGAAGTACAGTAGAGATATCTTAATAATTAAAGTTGTTTCTGAAAATCTTTACTTTGAAAAAAAAATTGATTTTCCATTTTCGTTCAAAAAGACTCAAATCTTCTGACTCTGAAGGGCCCAGCAAAAGGCCATGTTTCCTATTAGGTCTTTGGTTAAAAAATAGTGGTTCAAATAATGAATTTCCTCTTATTCTTAGGATGTGCCCAGAAGCCATGGAGATTTTTGGACATACTTAGTGAATTAAAGAAAGAAAGTGAATAAAAGACTCTATTATGAATAGCAACCATAGAAAATAAAGCTTATAAACAGTAGTAGTTTCATGATGAAAAGAAAGACATAACTGTAACCACAAAATCTCTTCCAGAGATAGGGAGACTCCTGGGTATATTTCAGCCCTGAGGTAAACTAGAAGAAATGCAAATCCCGAGGCTGCTACTCACGTCCTTAGAAGAACATACTAAGGACTGAGGTCAGGGATTGACACGTGATGCATATGTGGTATTAACTGAGTTTGTGCTGTGAAAGAGACCAGGATGTCATTTTGGAAGAATAATTAGCAAGAGTGAAATGTTACAGACTCACTTATACTCTCATCATTTCCTTCAACCCAGTATTTTCTGTAGTTCCTGCATGCTTGGGTCATTATTTCATAATCAGGTCTTCACTGAATTACAAATGGGTGATGGAGAAACTTCTACAAGAATCAGTTCTCAGTACATTTACTATCTCCCAGGGAATCGGAGAAGTGAGTATGTTGCCTCTTGGAAGAACAACAACAAAAACAAAAGTTGTAGGAATGAACTGTGATGATGAAAAGATATCCATTTAAAAGCAATAACCATTTATACTTTTTGAACTTTAGAATACATGAGAAATTATTTTAGTACTACTTCAACAGCCTAATTGCTTTGCAAATCATTTACTGCTTTGTGAATATTGACTCTTCCATGACTTTCTGTGAACATCCAGCTGTAAGAGCTTTATTTTTACGACGGTTTTAAAACATTATACCAATTATCCAAAGCTGAATCTCTGTCCAAAAAGTTGGATTGAGGTTTCCAAATATTAGGAAAATTAAAAACATAAGCAAATATAGTCTAACAATTTCAACAGAATTTTCTAATGCCTCCAAGAAGTTTAAATTTAGAGAGAGGAGACAAAGGACATTTTCATTTTTACATACACATCAATGCCACAGTTCTTTTTAGTAGGGCTAGTTCATAAGTGAACTATGTAATTTGTCACCCAAATGGGACACTTCAGAGTGAAAGTGGGAGCTAAGAAGGCAGGATGTGGGGAAAATGGCATAACCAAAGTGGCTGGACCAACCAAGATGAATAGTCACCATGCTAATGCAGCATGTACCATGAGAGTTAGAGTTATGGATGTTTTTCCTTCAAGGTTTTTTAGTTTCTTGGGGAAAATGACAGTAACTTATTCATCTTTGATTATCTGGCAAGTAATATAATATTTATTATCTGGCTTCTCCGGTGGCTCAGAGGTTAAAGTGTCTGCCTGGAATGTGGGAGACTCGGGTTCGATCCCTGGGTTGGGAAGATCCCCTGGAGAAGGAAATGGCAACCCACTCCAGTACTCTTGCCTGGAGAATCCCATGGAGGGAGGAGCCTGGTAGGGGTCCATGGGGTCCCAAAGAGTCGGACACGATTGAGTGACTTCACTTACACTTACACTTTAATATAATACTTAAAGTTTAAATGGTAAGAAATGCTAAATGAATAATGATTGAGTTAGTTAACAAAATTACAAACAAGTGTAATTTTATTGTGGGGTACACTTCTTCACGTATGTGAAATCAATGATTAAAACATTCAGAATAAAGGACATGAGAAGCTAGCATAGTTAGTATTTCTTTTTCCCTTCTTCCCAATAAAGGAAGCTATATTTTTCTCTTATAACCTTGATGAAATTGGAGACAGTTCTGTAGTCAGTTGTGGTTAGAGTACAGCACTCATTAGTTTGTCCATGAGCCCATCCATTCATTCATCTATTCTTTCATCCATTCATCCATCCATCCATCCATCCATCACTAGATGACTTCTATTTTTCACTATCCATAATGATCACTGAAGCTACACAGGGGAAACACATATTCTTTGCCCTCAGTGAGCTTATGAGTACCAACAAATGAGGGCATTTATTAGGTTCATCGTCAAGCAAGATGTAAAAAATATTAAACTTCATTCATTTTATGTCTTTCCTTAATGAAGACATTTTCAGGGAGAAAAGAGGAAGAAATAGCTTTGCAAACTTAAAGAAAGTGGGATGGGTTTGGAACAGTTAAGTTCCAAAGTGAGGCTGATGTGAGGCAAGTAGGTATACAGAGTAACCACTATAAACCCATGATGGCCAAAGAGCATGGATCTGTAGTGTTTCTGTAGGAAACTCACTAGAATCGTGAGAACAGCCTTAAAATTCAAGGACTAAATACAGAGGACTTTAAAATGCAAGCTGGGGGATATGAACTTTATCTGATAAAAACTAAGAGATTAGATCTGTTTAATGAAGGGAAATCACCTGCTGATGATGTCTTCTTAGGAAGGTTAAGCTGATTATACTATGTAGAAGGTGCTAGAATAAGAGAAAATACTGGATTCAGGGAGATAGCAAGGGATTTATTATAGTACCTTTTTATTTTAACATGAGCATCTAGATAAAGTGGACATATGAGAAATGGAGACATATAAGTGATATATTCCTACAAGAATCACAGAGAGATCGAACAGCAGTCACCTATTCTAACCAATTTTCCTTAGCCATACTAGGAAAGGCTAACCAAAATCACTGTATTTTTAAGAAAAATCAATAGCAGGGAGACAGACCATGGCACAGAAAGAAATAATTCAGGTAATACCAACAACACATTGAAAACCTCAAAACCTCATGTGCAATTTAAATTTACTTTGAAGCAATGTGAGTAAAGCTCTTAAAACTACAGGAAATTAATCCATGTTTCAAAGATGTGTCTCAGGAATTCAAAATGTCTATTAAACTGTTATTAGACACATCATGCTCCATGTCTGTATATATCTGTTGGGCTAGTCATAGTTCTAAAAAGTTCAGGCAGAAATTTAGAGATTTGGAATCCATCTTTACTTTAGAAACATGTAGAAAAGTACCTGTGAGTTTAGCTGTGATGAACTGTTATTATGGAAATAATAATTCTACATCCTCAATATTTTTCATGCCAAGCCCCTTAATCTTCCCACCATCTCTTGCTCAATTTACTTCTACATCATCCTAACTGGTTTCTTTGATTCTAGTTCTAATTGCTGTCAGTCCATTATCTGTACTGCATCCAAATATACCTATACGATGTGGTTCTGTCATGCTCCTATTCATAGCTTTAAAATTCCAAGGTGCTAGTCAAGGTTTTGAAGGATAGTCATACTCTGGGCCCTGTGTGCCTACCCATTCTCATTTTGTGCTTCTGTTCATTTCATATTTTATAGCCATATTCAACTTCTCCTAGTTGCTAAGGCTCACTGTATTCTTCTCTCTCTCTTCTTTCTCTTCCCAGTCCACCTTCCTGCCCTTGCCATTCTTCAGGTTTTATCTTAAAAGTTCACTCAAAAGATCACTTTAAAGATCACTTCAGATCTTTAAATCTGAAGAGCCATGGCCTTTACCAGCTTAGGAAATACTCCTTTCAATATTTTATGAGTATTGCTACCTCCTATTGTTTCTGTTGTTCCTGCCTGGAATGCCTATTAGATGTTTTTGAATAACCTGCATCTAAGTCTCTTAATTTTCATCTATTATTTGATATTTCTCTTATCTTTGCTTTATTAACTATGAGAGTTCCTTGACTCCCTGTACCAGATCAACAGTTTGGTCTTTGGATGTATCCATTTTATTATTTGCCATCAATTAAAACACTTGTTTAGGTCATATGTTTAACTTACACAGCTCTTTTCCGGTTTTCATTCAATCACCTAGTCAATACAGAGTTAGTGAGCACTTATAATGTACCAAGCACTCTTCTGGATGTGAGGGAACAAACATCTCTCTAAAGAACTTACTTTCTAGTTTAAGGAAGCATAAAACAGACCAACTAAGGAATGGGCCAAACAATGCAGGAAAAGAATCAAGAGTAGGATCCTAGTGGTCATGTTAAGAAGCAGATTCTAAAAGAAGAGAGAAATCAAACTTTACAAATGCCATGGGATGATCAAGGAGAAATTTGGCACTGAGCAACATCAAGTTCATTGGCCAGCTTGTTCATAGCAGTTTGGATAGGAGCAGATGCTTGCTTTCAGTGAGGTTGAGAACAAAAGGGAGGACAGGAATTGAAGAAAGTAAGCAAGGCCAACTATTAAATAATGATTTAACAATTGCTATAAAGGAACACAAAGAAAGAGGAGGATGTGGTGTCAAGAGAGATTTCTTTTTAAATTTTAATGGGATATTTTTGGACATCACATTTGGAAGCTGACAGAAATGACCCAGTAAAGGAAGCATCACTGATCCAAGAGAGAAGGCTGTTCTAGGAGTGATGTCCTTGAACTGATGAGAGAGGAGGGGGTCCAGGGCCCAGTGGTGGGACTAGGCTTAGATTGAGCTGAGAGTTCATACCAGTAACAAGAGGGAAGGTGAAGGAGTATGAAGTATGCTTTCTGCTCTCTCTTTGCTGGTAAATATAAATTCGTTCCAAATTGAAGGGATGGGAGTGTATGTTTGGGTGGTAGATATTGCTTATGACTCACTCTTAACTGTATGAAAGTGAAAATACTAGTCAGTCAGTCGCATCCAACTCTTTGCAACACCATGGACTGCAGCCTGCCAGGATCCCCTGTCCATGGGATTTCCCAGGCAAGAATACTGAGAGTGGGTTGCCATTTCCTCCTTCAGGGGATCTTCCTGACCCAAGGACCGAACCTGCATCTCCTGAGTTCGCAGGCAATTTTTTTACCACTGCGCCACCTGGGAAGCCCATTCTTCCCTACCTTAAACAACTATGTGTGTGCCAGTTTTTGCTATAACAATCTGCACAATAACCAGCACTCCAGATCAGCATGGCACATATACAAACTGAGCAGCAACTCAAATGCATCACTCACTTTATTAATGTTGTGACTTACCTTACATCTCCTGAGTAAATGCAGTTCTCTTAAAAATGAAAAGATTTGTATTCAAGTTAGAAATTAAATGTCTTAATCATCTGGCTTCACGCAAGCAATACAACTATTGCCCATTCATTCTCTATCAAAAACATACATTTTTCTTAGTGGTCAGGGTTGGAAATTTAGGATTACAATAATTATAAAGTACTGCATGGGAAAAATAGATTTATTTTTATTGTAAGTTGTCCAGGACAGGCTGATGTACAATGCTGCATGCTCTTTGTTTCTAATCTAAATAGAATTTTAGGTATAAAAATGTAGTGCTCTCCATGATTATCAATATGCTTAAAAGAAAAATTTTCATGAAGATGATACTGAAATGACTGGCTAGCTTCTTTTCTCTTCTGGCCTCCTTAAGGATTGCTCACAGTATGGAAGTTGTTTGAAATACTTTTCAGCTTGTTTAAAATTTATCATGCCTCAACCCAAACACTGTGGACATCTGAGAGAAAGCACTTTGTAACTTCTAAGTGGACAGAGATAATATTTATGATAAAGGTCTAGGTTGATCATAGCAAAAGGGTACAGAATAACTGAATTAAATGAAAATTCATGTCTCAGGAAAGAGTGACTTTTTACTATTAAACTAGAAAGCAAGAGAAGCTGAGAAAATCTTCATTTTTGACTCCATTTTCAGCTTCTCAAAATTTATACTTTTGTCAACATGTACCTGAAATGGTAGTTCAGTTCGCAAAGACATTTTTTTTTCCTGCACACAGAGTGGACAAATGTCTGAAATAGGAGGATAAAACATTTCCTTTCATCGTTCAAAAAACCTTAATATTAGGTTTGTGTTACATTTCAGTGTTGGCCAATTCTTTCTGATTACTTTTAAATTACAGCTTTTGCATGATAATATGCAAGTCAGCATCTTTCCCGTGGGGCAGCAACTTTGCCTTGGTAACAGGACATACCTCTGTTAACATGCTAAATTACAGCTCTTTGGCCTTGTCAAGATACACACATTATTCCAGTTAAAGTGAAATGCATGGATGTTTAAAGTCTCTTCCTGTTGGAATAGTCCATGAACCTATGAAAAGCAAATTCTCCATATCTTATCTGTTTATACGATGCTACCTACAACAGCCCAGGCAATTGAGCGACATGTTGCTTGACAGGACATTCAACATCATGTGACCATCTTACAGCAAAATGAAGACAAAATGCAAGGGATTTTAGGGATGGATTGAAAATCAAAAGTCTCAGCTACACAATGGCAAATGCATTCTGTGAGAAAGATATTCTGCACCAAGAATTCAGCTACTGCTTAATGCAGGCTCTGGTCAGCTATGTTGACTCAAACGCCACTTCCCTGTGCCTTTGAGGAGTGGGAGTGTGAGGAAAAGATCCACAGGTCTCAAAGATGATATTCACCACAGAGGCAGAGCCTGCTTTTAGTTTCTTTCGCACTGAGGAAGCAGAGCACCATCAGCTGACTTACTAACCTCCTGGCAAGAGCAACCACTTAGTTCCTATGTTATCTATCCTCTACTCCATGTCTCAGTAAAGACTGTACTTACTGCAGGCGGGCAAATATCACATTTCAAATTGTGCTTGATTATTGCATATATTGAAAATTAGGTACATGTGTATATAATGTAGTCATTATTAATTATACATATATAGTATATTATTAAATGAACTTATTTTACTCTTAGATTTCTTGCTATAGATTTGGGATTTAAACATTCTATAATTCCCTTAAGAAAAAGTTTAATTTATTGAGAAATTCATAAATGAACTTTGTGCAGCGGTAAAGAATCTGCCCGCCAATGCAGGAGATTCAACAGATGAGGGTTCGATCTCTGGGTTGGGAAGATTCCTGGAGAAGGAAACAGCAACCCACTCCAGTTTTCTTGCCTGGAAAATTCCATGGACAGAGGAGGCTGGTGAGCTACAGTCCATGAGGTTGCAAAGAGTCAGACATGACTGAGCACGCTCACACACAGCCATAAATGATTTTAACATATCTATGAAGATATAAAAGTAGGAATCACTGTCTCATCTCATTTCATCATTATTATATAAGTGAACCATCCTGTTGATGCTTTAGTCATCAAGCAAATTTCCATGATTCATTTCACTTTTCTGCTAACTGATCAAATACTAGCTGGGGAGCAAATTAACATGGCTAGAGTTTTTTTCAGAAACCATTAGTATGTTGAAACTGAGATTATTTGTTTATGTGTTTATTTAAGATAAAGTGAGCCCAGAAACTACTTAGCTAAAAATCTAAGTTTAAGAACAGAAAACTGTTTCACCGAAGCTAAAGCCTGGTACGTGAAGTACCATCCATCCTCTTTCAACTTCCATATCACTATGAGATATTCTTCAAAAAAGGAAAAAACCTTAATATTTAAAAGTGTCTGTTTACAAAATGGCCTTTTTGAAGTATTTGCTTATTTCACTTACTTCCTTAAGTCTGTGTATTTAAAAATAAAATGGTATTTTCCAAGAACAGTTTAAAGGAAGCACAAAGAGATCCCTCTCCCTTATTCTCACAAATGGAAAGTCTCTAGTGCCTTCCAAGCTCAGCTCAGGCACACCCTGGGTGAAGCCTTCCCTGACCCGCTCATCTGCAGGGGTTCCCCATCCTGGCTGGCAGCATGTGGGGTCTTAGCTCCCTGATCAGGGATACCACCCACACCCCCTGCACTGGAAGGTGAAGCCCCAACCATTAGATCACCAGGAATATCCCACTCCATCGATCTTAATACTGTGTACCAGTGCATTAGGCTGAGCCAGGGTATTACTGTACTTGTGGTTCAAAACCTAGTATTACATTAGGTTCTAATAGTAATAGGTGTTAAGGTTAAAAGTTTGTTTAACTGGATATTTTGTTATTTTTTATTTGTATTGCATTGCCCCTACCACTGTGTAAGCTCCTTGAGGTAAGGATGCATATATGATGCTTATTCAGATTCTACACCATACATGGCAAAGTGCATGGAGGAATGCATATTCAAAACTGTACTCTATAATGAGAATTAGATAGCAAGGATGTATGCGTGGGTTGATTTACTTTCTAAATCCTCTCTCAAATGTTGTCAGTCTTTTTCCATAATTATTCCCAGACAGTTCAGCTTATTCTTGGATCTGTGACTAGGGCATTTTAATAAGACAAACAGAAAATAACAACTCCTACTGCTAATAGATGAAGTCACTTAGTGTTTGCTAGGTGTCAGGCCCTGTTCTAATTACCACATACATATGAACTTTATCTTCTCGAGAAAAAAATGAAGCATCCCATTATATAGGTGAGAAAACTGAGCAGTAAATAACCTACATGATTACAAAGCTGTGTGTGAGGGAAGCAGTTTGCTTTTAGAGTTCATTGGCTTAATTACTTTTTACAGAACCACAGTGTAAGAGCTGTGATTTACCATGAGCTATGAAGTGTTCTAGAGATCTCCAACTAAAGTAGCTACTGTACCCTTATTGGCTATATACACTGTGACTATAGGTTCCGTAAGAATTTGACCAATTCCCAGATCTAATTCTACAACTGTTCAGTTATTTATCTGTCAAATCTTCACCTCAAATTTTGGCTAAATAATGGATTTTTCTAGTGGTTGTGATATGTAGCATTGAATCACATTTTCCATCTCATTTAATAACCTAACAGCCTGTGATGTAGGTCCTGTTATCTGCATTTTTCAAGAATACATAAAGCTCACACAGATTAAAAACACCCCTCAATTTAGACAATGCTCTTCCTCATTACACCTTAATTTCTTGGTTAGAAAATCAAGCTCAGACCAAGCTATTCATTTTCTAGACCAAATAATGATGCTATTTCAACCAAAAAAAAAAAAAAACACAAAAACAAAAACTCTGGGTTAACCTTCAATGTATATAAAAAGCAGTATATCCTTTTGAAGTTTTACTGGCTCAAAAAATAGAACCCAAAATGGAAGAGGTTCATTAATCACTAGTTTTATTCCTATGCCAATGTAGAAATAGAACTGAAAAAAAGAATAAAAGTGGACTTTCCTATTGCTTGTATTTCCTTTGAACATTTTGAGGTTATCTTTAAAGTAGCACTATAATTTTCGAAACATAAAATTATTTGTAGAATAGAGATCTTGTTGGCACAGGGATAAGTACTTTACTTCTGAGAACATGAGCCAGAAAATGAACAGATTCCATTGGCACCACTGTGCTTAATGCCCAGATAACAGAGGCAGGGCCCTGTTTTGAAGGTTTTGCTAACTATCCCAACTTTTGTGGATACTGGCATTTCTTCGAGGGAGGCAGCCAAAACCTTTGGTAGTTTTGTTGGTATTAGAAGATTAATAAATTGGTCCTGGTTTATAGTAACAGAAACCCACCAGGAAGAAACTAAATCAGTTTCACTATTAAGATAGCCTCTAATGTGCAACTGGCTCTGAAATACCCATTAATTACTTAAAATAACATCATAAAAGTATATTATTTCTTACTCCAATAAAAGCTGATGTTGGATTAATGTGAACTTAATAATGATCTTGTTAACTAATAATGTAAATTTGCTGTTTTGGTCAAAGTCACGGCTTGGATCAGAGGTCTATCACACATCATAACTACTTTTTTCAAAAATATCTGGAACAAGAAACATTTAAGATCTAATCACTCTTATTCAGAGTATATTTTTCTGCCATAATGGCACCTGGCATCAAATCTCTCTACATTATGTGGTTTCCACACAGAAACTGAAAATAAATTTACTATTGTCTGACACCCTCTAAACAAAAGTCTCTCCATCTCCCTTATTCATTTGCCCTTTAATTTCTTACTCTATTATTCCTATCATCTTGTGTCTACTTCCAATGTCCCCAAAATGACATTAACTAGAAAAGCTAGGGATATTCTAAACCAGTGGCCTCCCAACATTTTTGATTATGTACTTTTCAGCAAGCATGTGTATACTATATACTTATATACTTTCGTAGCAGCATATCGAATATCTTATAAAACAGATACAAAATTAAAGGATAAAATTACAAATAAATGTGAGTGGGGACTTCCCTAGCAGTCCAGTGGTTAAGAATCTGTGGTTCCACAGCAGGGCATGGGGGTTTGATCCCTGGTCTGGGAAACTAAGTTCCCACATGCCGAGAGGAGTGGCCAAAAAACAAACAAACAAACAAATGTGAACGGATATTCTAATATTTTCCTCTTTACAATCACCCTTGCCCACTCTTCTGAAGACAACTGAATAGTTTATAAATAACATTCACAACTCCGACTGCTATATAACTATTTAGTGACAATTAACTGTTTGGTGGCAAAAGGTAATAACCATCTTAAATTTGAAGGATGCGTCAGAGACCAGAATTTACATAATTATCTTGTCCCCTCATCCTTCTTTTAGCAAGGAACTATTAATAGCAGGGAGAATATAGAGGAGATTATAAAGTATGAGATAATTGGTCAGTGATCTTTGGTTATATAAGCCTCATTTCTTCTGTATCCATATGACTTGGGTTCTTGACGTCTGATATTGTCTTCTGAAAATAAATCCTTTACTCTGGCAAGGCTATTCATTCATTTAAGCATTTATGAATAGGATTCTAAGCACTGAGATGGATGCTACAGACACAAAACTGAATCGTTACAGACATAAAACTTCCCCCAAATTAGCCGACGTTTTCGTTAGCAATGGTGGGACCAGGTGTATTTGCAATAAACATTCTAATCGGAATAAGTCCTCTATGGGTGTAGACAATCAAGCACAATCCAGCTGAGGAAACTGGGGAAAGTCCCTTCAAGGTGAAGACACTTGAGGATTTTAAAATATGAGCTTATCAGGTCTTTGCTTTCAGCCTGTTGGAGACGCAGAGCATGAACACTGCCTCTAGTTGGCACAGTTCCTCCTGTGAAATGGCAGGAAGTATTATTTGTCTCCACCTGTTCTTGCCTGAAGAATCCCAGGGACGGGGGAGCCTGGTGGGCTGCCGTCTCTGGGGTCGCACAGAGTCGGACATGACTGACGCGACTTAGCAGCAGCAGCAGCAGCTCTGTTATCACTGGAGTTAAAGTTGTGTTCCTTGTCTCCATATTAAACTTCTACTGGTGGTGACCATAATTCCATCATGTTGAAAGAGAATCTGATTTCTGCCTGCTACAAATGTCATGGAAAAAGCAAGAGGTTTCCAGAAAAACATCTATCTCTGCTTTATTGACTATGCCAAAGCCTTTGACTGTGTGGAGCACAATAAACTGTGGAAAATTCTGAAAGAGATGGGAATGCCAGACCACCTAACCTGCCTCTTGAGAAATCTGTATGCAGGTCAGGAAGGTCAGGAAGCAACAATTAGAACTGGACATGGAACAACAGACTGGTTCCAAATAGGAAAAGGAGTACATCAAGGCTGTATATTGTCACCCTGCTTATTTAACTTCTATGCAGAGTACATCATGAGAAA
>SJYQ01042338.1:291289-305368 GCA_006410935.1 Redunca redunca
AAGAGGAACTAAAAAGCCTCTTGATGCAAGTGAAAGAGGAGAGTGAAAAAGTTGGCTTCAAGCTCAACATTCAGAAAACGAAGATCATGGCATCTGGTCCCATCACTTCATGGGAAATAGATGGGGAAACAGTGTCAGACTTTATTTTTGGGGGGTCCAAAATCACTGCAGATGGTGACTGCAGCCATGAAATTAAAAGACGCTTACTCTTGGAAGAAAAGTTATGACCAACCTAGACAGCATATTGAAAAGCTGAGACATTATTTTGCCAACAAAGGTCCATCTAATCAAGGCTATGGTTTTTTCTGTGGTCATGTATGGATGTCAGAGTTGGACTCTGAAGAAAGCTGAGTGCTGAAGAATTGATGCTTTTGAACTGTGGTGTTGGAGAAGACTCTTGAGAGTCCCTTGGACTGCAAGGAGATCCAACCAGTCCATCCTAAAGGAGATCAGTCCTGGGTGTTCATTGGAAGGACTGATGCTGAAGCTGAAACTCCAGTACTTTGGCCACCTCATGTGAAGAGCTGACTCATTGGAAAAGACCCTGGTGCTGGGAGGGATTGGGGAAAGGAGGAGAAGGTGACAACAGAGGATGAGATGGCTGGATGGCATCACCAACTTGATGCACACGAGTTTGGGTGAACTCCGTGAGTTGGTGATGGACAGGGAGGCTTGGCATGCTGCGGTTCATGGGGTCACAAAGAATCAGACATGACTGAGCGACTGAACTGAACTGAAGAAGAAAAAAAATTTTTTCAGTCATTGCTAATATTTTTTTAGTCATTTCAAAATGTATTGGGTTTCCCCAGTGGCTCAGTGGGAAAGAACACTCCTGCCAAGTAGGTGATATGAGTTCAGTCCCTGAGTCAGAAAGATCCCCTGAAGAAGAAACTGGCGACCCACTCCAGTATTCTTGCCTGGAGCCTGGCAAGCTATGATCCATGGGGTTGCAAAAGAGTCAGACAAGACTCAGTGACTAAACAACAACAATGAATGTATTATATTTGTCCAAAGATAAAGTACAGTATGTACTAAATATAGTATGTACTGTACTGAAGTATAGTATAGTATAGTATTTACCATCTGAGCTACCACTGCTTCCCTGGTGGCTCAGATGGTAGAGTCTCCCTGCAGTGCAGGAAACCCAGGGTCAGGAAGATATGTTGGAGCGGGGCACGGCAATCCACTCCAGTATTCTTGCCAGGAGAATCCCATAGACAGAGGAGCCTGGCGGGCTACAATCCATAGGGACGCAAAGAGTAAGACACGATTGAGCAACTAACGCTAGACTACTATGTACAGTATACTGTTTTGGCTTTGGGCAATTTTTCCTTAAGAAAGAGTACATTAATAGCATTTGATCAACATCACTTCTACACATAAAATAGTTCCCCAACATGAAAAGATATTCTGCAATGTGAAGTTAAAGCATCAAGGCTTTGCCACAGAATATCATAGGATATACATGCAGCCTGTTATCTCAGTTGAGTTCAGTTCAGTTCAGTCGTTCAATTGTGTCCGACTCTTTGCAACCCCATGGACTGCAGCTCACCAGGCCTCTCTGTCCATCACCAACTCCCAGAGTTTACTCAAACTCACATCCATTGAGTCAGTGATGCCATCTAACCATCTCATCCTCTGTCGTCCCCTTCTCCTCCTGCCTTCAATCTTTGCCAGCATCAGGGTCTTTTCCAGTGAGTCAGTTCTTTGCATCAGGTGGCCAAAGGACTGGAGTTTCAGCTTCAGCATCAGTCCTTCCAATGAATATTCAGGACTGATTTCCTTTAGGATGGACTGATTGGATCTCTTTGCTGTTCAAGGGACACTCAAGAGTCTTCAACACCACAGTTCAAAAGCATCAATCCTATGGCCCTCAGTCTTCTTTACAGTTCAACTCTCACATCCATACATGAATACTGGAAAAATCATAGCTTTGACTAGATGGACCTTTGTCGGCAATGTAATGTCTCTGCTTTTTAATATGCTGTCCAGGTTGGTCATAACTTTTCTTCTAAGGAGCAAGCATCTTTTAATGTCATGGCTGCAGTCACCACCTGCAGTGATTTTGGAGCCCAAGAAAGTAAAGTCTGTTACTGTTTCCCCATCTATTTGCCATGAAGTGATGGGACCAGATGCTGTGATCTTAGTTTTCTGAATGTTGAATTTTAACCCAGCCTCTTCACTCTTCTCTTTCACTTTTATCAAGGCATTCTTTGGTCCTTCTCTTTGTGCCAAAATATACTGCCATGATATATTGGGATATATTTATGTTAGGTGTTGTTCCTCAACATATTCATGTTATCAGTTATCCTTCAATATATATTTTTTTCTTCTTTGATAATAGAATTTTTAGCAGACACCAGATTGCCCAGGATGCAAACTTTATTTCTTAGTGCTTATTGCTAGATGTGGCCATACAGCTAAGTTCTAGAACACGAAATATTAGAAACAAAAAAATGTGCTCTTTCTGGGTTCTGCCTCTACCCAGGAGTGTGGTCATCCTGGCACACTTCCCTCTTCTTACTAATCTGCATATGGATAAATGCTTAAGGTGGTAGACCAGTTGGATAAAAGGGTCTAAGGTTTAGAAAATATACCATTGCAGAATTACCTATACCCAATTATTACATATATGTAGAGAAAGATGTTTGTTGGTCGAGCCACTTTTATGCTGATTTTCTGTGAAAGCAGTCAGATCAATAACATAAAGGATACTTTTGTTGCCTGTTAGAATGTGAGGTTTTTGTTCAAATGAGAAAATTGGATGTCAAAGCTCAAATCATTTTTATATTATCTTTTGTAGTTTATTCTGCTTGGTAACATGGAATACGGTTATGAAAGCCAATAAAAATATTTTATATATTTATACAACTATTGTGGCTATTCAAAAATTGGGGAACTATTTAAATAGTCTCTAGAGAAGACTGAATTTTGGACTCTCTTTAATTAGTAAACCACCATCAAGAACAAATATACTGGCTCTTAAAAAAAAAAGTCTAACCTCAAGTCTTTCCCTACATGTTTTCCATCTTCACATCCCATCTGGTTTGAAGAGACCACTTCTTAGACTGTCTTCCTCCCCCACATTTCTTTGGAACTTGTCTCTGAGAGTTGCTCTTAACCAGCTGCCTTACCCCAAAGACCCACCCACAGCCTATAAGCGCTGGTCACATGCCACATGACCTTCTTGACTCATGTGCTGATGTCTGCTCATGATCTATTTGGTTTTCCTTTTATTTCAGTGGCTTTGATTTAATGATATATTTCACCATATTGAAGGCAATTATTAGCTTAAAAGGTCAATATTTATCTATATTTATTACAAATGTAGTCACTCCAACTGAGACTTCTAATAAGTATGTCTGGCTATCTTTGATGGCCAGAAATATCACTGGAAAAGAAGAAAAAATACATCACGCTGAACAACAAATGCCTGCCAATATTTATAGGTTTGAAGGAATTTATGTCTAAATTACAATGATAACTCTGGAGTAGTATTTCAGTGCATCCTGAGAACTACTCTTAGAAATTCTGTTTTTGTTTTTGTTTTCCTTCCAAGTCTTAGAACCTGATTATACTCCCTCCTGCAAAAAATTCATGTTCATAAATTCAATGACAGATTTGGTTCACTCATAAGCTCATCAGATAATGAGCTGATTAAAGTTCTCTAACTAAAGTTTTATTAGCTTATTCTGCTTTACCTTTCTAAGCTCTAATCTCAAAACTGTCACCATGCTTGAGAAATAGTTTAAAATATACAGACAACTTAGCAAACTGCTTTCACAATCAGGCCCCTAAGACCTGTGACATGAAAATGTGGTCCATGTGTCTCTCCAGAGGCTTATCTGGAGAAAAGTTTTAAACTAGCTACACTAGAATTGTGTAGTTGATTGAAATTTTTGTTGATATTCTGAAAAAGTCTGTATTTGCTTCCATGTCATAAAAGTAATAATAATCATAACTGTATAAATAAAGGGTCATCTAATGCCATGTAGAAAATGCTTCAAATAGTTAACTGAACCTGCATCTCCTGAGTCTCTTGTATTGGCAGGTGGATTGTTTACTACTGAGCCACCTAGGAAGACAGTCTAATATTAGGATATAATATTATTTTGTTTTTGTATCTGTTCGTTGTATCTATTTTGCCCAGAATAGTATTACCTTTGAGTTTCCCTGGAGGCTCAACTGGTAAAGAATCCACCTGCAACACAAGAGATCTGGGTTTGATCCCTGGATTGGGAAGATCCCCTGAAGAAGGGAATGGCCTCCCACTCCAGTATTCTGGTCGGGAGAATTCCATGGACCGTATAGTCCACGGAGTCTCAAAGAGTCACACACAACACCTTTTATAAAAAATATATAGGCCAAAAATGGAAAATGCCTTGCCTCTAACCTTTTACTTCTGTTATCTCAAAGTAAATGTTGTCAACAATTTTGTGCCTATTTATCTAGAATTTTGCATATTCTTATTTAGACATTTAGAGAGGGTCATAATCCATCTATATTTCTATCTATATCTGTATCCACATATTTCATCTTATCAGACTGAGACATGCTACAAATACTGGCCTGCCACTGTCTTTTTCTATACACACTATATCATGAGTACCGTTCAGTTAGAGAACATGATCTCACTCCATCTTTTTCATGGCTGCATACCATTCCAAACTACAGATTAAACAATCATTATACACTAAACAATGATTATACATCCTTAATTGATGGAAATTTGTGTTGTGTCCTTTTTGTCAGTAACACAGAATACAATGATGGACATATCTGTACATCTGTACATATATATTTATGCATTTGTTTTATTATTTCTTTTGGTAAAGTTCTAAAATGGCTAGTGGGCAACTTGAAGCTATTATAACATACATTCAAAATCAAATGGAACAAAAATTCCTACACACTGATTCTAGAGGTTTCTTCTCTTGCAACCATACTTTTCCAGAGTAATTTCCAAACCTCAAATTTTGAATTTAATCTGTTTATTACAAAGCACCCCAAATGAGTTGTAGAGTCAAAACAAACACTCCTCCAGACAATGCCATAATACTTTAGAATGACGAAATGCTTAAAATAGAACATTTAAGTTAGAACTTGTAAATGATATATAATTATGGCTCTCGTAATGCAACCATGCTATAGTGACACATCCAAGAGCAAATTCCTTCCTGCATTCTTAGAATTGATGTAAGTGTCCAAGTGGTGAGCATATGTTTCTGGAATGTTTAATGTTCCTGTCGGCAATTGGGCAGGGTCTGTCATATTTTAGGGGAACTGTGTCATAGGTCAGTTAATACTTTCTTATGTCATTATTGCATTCCCTCCAACAGATTTGATTGACTATATCAACATTTCTGAAAAAGCAACCTGAGCATTCCACTCATAACAACTTTATGCAACATTAACATTCTAATACAATTTATGCAAGGAAGGAAGAGATCGCCAGAAGCACAGAATGCTCTGTGGGCATGTATTAACAGTTTGTGCACACTGATCTTTGCTGTAAAGTTTTGACTTCACTTAAACTTACGACACGTTACTGATCTAGTTTGTTAGCAAAACCACGTTTATGGTTTATGGAAACCAGATTTCTTCACCAAAAGGGAGCTGGAGTTTTTGCTTCTCATTGTTGATAGCCCCAGTTATGCAGAACTGAGAAGTTTAGTTTTGTCTTAGAAGAGCTGGAATTATGGACTCATATTGTATCAAGAAGGGCAAGGTTGCTGCCCTGAAATGTCCAATCTGCAGGTTTTTTTTTTTTTTAATGTCAATGGCATGCTAGATTTACAGAAGAAATGGTACTTGTATTTACATCAGGATTATAGAGTACTACATTGTGGGAAGAATGCCGGGGAAATCCTGAAGGTATGACAAACTTCAGTCAAGAGTTCTCTAAACCATGATTCATGTAGTTTGTCTCCAATCCTTGTGTCTCACTTGCACACTTCTTAAGGGATCATGGTATCTACAGGATTAGTCAAAGGTGCCTCAGCATAAAATTTTATTTCAGTTATTGATCCTTTTGGTCAAAAGTTAACAGAAAGTTCATACAGCTATGGATAGCAAACGTACCAGGGTATCATTTATAATAGCATTAGCATATTTTAGGGGAAGGGGGTACTATTGCCTTGGTTATATGCAAAGGGCTCATTTAAAATATGTGACTTATACCACTTTTATTATAATAAAATATATTTTCTAAAGGGGAAAGAGAAACAAACTGAAATATATAATTTTAATTTAAAGATATGATATTCTTTCAGAAAATTAGAGATTGCCCTTCAGATCTATGAGCTATCTGGTGGCTATTTAATTCCAAAGAAAGTGAAATCAGTTCTGTCTTCAACACAATTCCAAAATAAAATGTTCAGGAACCATTATGAATATTATTAGTGAAATAGGTTATCCTGTTTTAATTTTTAAACATTGTGGTGATTTTCCCAAGATTCTCTTTAAGTCACACAGCTACACTATGGGGCAAAAGAAACAGCAACATATCTTTTTAAGCCTAGCAAGAATAATAAATGATGGAAACAAGGATATTTACAAAATTCCCAAAGCCAGATGATTGGTGCATGTGTCTTACCTTTCTTTTACGAAGTCTGACTTGGTTATCTGTGGTTTCCTGGGTGGCCAGAGTCTCCTTGAAGTGTAAACACTGCATGCCATCTCCTGAGTTGAACTTTGGAAGACTTTTGTTTTGATGTTCTGAGAAACCACTCATCTCCAGGCCATTTTCAGCTGACATTCCACTAGGGCAGGAAGGAGGCTGCAGAAGGCAGCTTCCAGGGTCTGTTTTTAATAATGGCAATCCTCTGTCCATACGAGGAATAGCCAATAACTTATCTTGTACTGCACTGCAGGTGTTGCTTTCATGTTCATCTTTAGGGAAGTCGGGTTTCCTTCGATGTTGAGCAATTACAGCAGAATTAAGCAACTGCTTTTCTGGCACAATATCTTTCACATTCAAAGAACTGCAAGCATTCATTTTGGACCGATCTTTTATTTCACTTAAGCTTATCTCCTTACAAAGCTCCAGGCTTTTACTCACCATGTCAACAACTTTCCTGTCCCCCTTTTCCTCAACCAGCCCTAAATCAACTCCACCAGCCATTTCCCAGGAGTCATAAGAATCTTGGTTACTTTCCACAATGGGCAGCGTCTTTCCTAAGGAGCCTGCTCCTTTGACGCTATGTTGGTCTGGTGTTTCAGGCCCTTGAGTAGTTAGAATCTGTTTATCATCTGTGAGATACAGATCAGAATCGGTGTCCTCATCAGAAACATGCACGAGTGTTTCTGTGCTGGCCTCCAGAGAAAGGAACTGATCTTCCCCTTCATGGCTGTCATCTTCATCCACCTCCTTTGAAACGTGACCCATTGGCCTCCCAGGAATCTCTCTCAGGTCTGAGCCATGACAGCAGTCTGGGAGTGAAACACACCTCTCTTTGCGGTCCACATTTAGAGTTGCATCTTTTTCCATACTTGCCTGCAAGCTGTCAGCTACTAGTCCATGATGACATGCTGTGTTACAATCATCAGAACTAAAAGGCTGTCCCATCCATTGGGTCACATGTTCTTCCCAGCTTCTCTTTCTGATAGCTACAGACATGTCATCGTAGTTTAACAACAGACAAAGAGATACATGCCGTAGGAGACTAAACTAGATGAGACTTGGCAAAAGATTATTTCAAATTCACTGATTGAAGAAGAGAGGAAGTTTTGTCATTTCACCACCTATTAAAAAAAATAAAATATATACATATAGTTCAGGATATAATTCTAAAGTCAAAATCTATCTTGGAAAAGAGTGCTTAAGCAACACTATGAAAGATTAAATGAGAGGTTTCTATAAAGCTTCCAATTAACAACCTTAATAGGGTTATTTCTTCAAAAAGCAGGCTAATATTAGAAGAAAATTTTACATTTAGTGTCTTTGGTCAAAAATCATTGACAATACTTTTAAATGTAGCTGGACTGACTGACCTATTAATGAATAACCCAGTAGTGCTAGTGGTAAAGAACCTGCCTGTCAATGCAGGAGACAAAAGACATGTGGGTTTGACCCCTGAGTTGGGAAGATCCCTGGAGGAAGAGATGGCAACACACTCCAGTATTCTTGCCTGGAGAATCCCGAGGACAGGGGAGCCTGGCGGGCTACAGTCCGTGGGGTCACAGAGACTCAGACATGACTGAGCGACTGAGCAGAAGCACGAGCGCGCGCGCGTGTGTGTGTGTGTGTGTGTAATTTAAAATTCCACTAGGAAAATATCTGGACCGCTATACTTAATAATTCACCGGAAGAAACTAGTTGCTCTAGCTTACACGCTTCCCTGGTTAACTTTTGTGGAAACAAACTGTTACAGAAATCTATTGGTTGTTTGGTTTGAATCGCACTAAAGGTCACCAGGGAACTGCTCATGCAAAACCTGAGCTGCAGAGACAACACGTGTAATACATTAGCATGTGAAAGAGCTAATACAGACCCCAAATCACCAGGACACATCACTCCAGGGAGTGACTAAGAAACTCCGGGGTAATCAGTTTAGCTCATATTAACACAGAATTCATGCATAAGAAGGCATACCACACACCATTTGCAATGCCTTAGGGTAAATGGGCTTCCCAGGTGGCTCAGATGGTAAAGTGTCTGCCTACAATGAGGGAGACCCGAGTTCGATCCCTGGGTTGGGAAGATCCCCTGGAGAAGGAGATGGCAACCCATTCCAGTACTCTTGCCTGGAAAATTCCATGGACGGAGGAGCCTGGTAGGCTCTAGTCCATGGGGTCGCAAAGAGTAGGACATGACTTAGCTCACTTTCAGGTTGAATATATTTACATACATCCCTTTGCTACTATGACCAGTTTGCAAGCTAGTCTTGTTAAAGCCTAGAGAAGTTAAATGACTTGCCTAAGGCTACATATCTCAGGGTAAGCCTGGATTCAAAGTAGGCACCAGTTCTAAGACCCAGAGAGGCAACAAACTTCGTTGTCTCCATGGAATGAGATTCTACAGCCTCCTTTTCCCCCAGACATCTTTAATAGGTATAAAATCTAAACTCTTCAGGTAAGGATTCAGGTGAATCAAAAAGAAGATGTGAGCACAGTAAGACAACTGAAACAGTTCTTTAGGAATTTCAGTCTCATTCTGTTTGGCTTCCAAGGAGTTTAGTTTGTATATTTCTGTTAGAATTTGGCCATAAAAATTTTAAGTAAACAAGAAAACCAGGCATAAGATAAGGTCAGGATATAAACACATTCCAGATATCCATCCATCCTCTGCCTTGAATTATTCAAAGCCTTAGTTAAAGGCAACAAATTACACCAATGTAAACGCAACCTTATAAAAAATGACTAATCCAAATGTGTCCCATAATGAAACCTAACAACTGAATTGTAAAAGAAAAACCTCATTCAAGAGCAGACACTTCTAGTTTCTGCACCTCACAAGAACGGTCAGCACATAACATGGACTGGCTTATTGATTTCAGTCATAAACAAGATTAACCGTGGTGCTGGTTTCGGGTCACTTCAGTCTATTGAAAAGGAGTCTGACTGCCCACCAAAAATTTCAAGCTATTCTGAATAAGCACATGCCAGAAAGGTAAATATTCTCATCCTGTAAAGACCAGGAATGTACTAGAATTCTGGTACCCCAGCCTGACCAAATATCATTCTGGATGCTATTTGGTTTCCTTAGAGGTCTGTGTGTATCTTTTTGAAAATGGCCAGCGTTCACATTTTCCATGTTGGCATTCATTTTGCATTCAAAAGAAAAATATAAAGTCCCTGAATTCCATGCATAAGTCATTATCGTGTGGGAGGCTACGGAAAGTGGAAAAAACGCAAAGATGCAGGCCAGAAAATTTCTGCTTTCATGGGCAAATTTGGGTTGTAATAGGGCGGTTCTGTTTTAGATGCTTTCTTTTCTTTATTTTTATCCAGTGTAGAAAGAGCAGGCTAACTTAAGAAATGCCAAGTGGTATTACTGTGTCATTTCTAAGCCACATTTACATTTAAGTTGAGGCTGACTTCTGGTTTTATTTCTTTGATGAAGAAGGTGAAAGAGCTTTATTAACCCCTTGGGGAACAGATTATATAAAAGTTTTGCCTTTAAGTCCTTACCATAATATTAGTTAACTTATTGCACTCAACTTTGGCAAGTATTTTTATGACATCAAAGGAAGACAGTTAAACAGTTCTGAGACAATCTAGATGAAAAGAGAGACTGTAAATTAGACAGATTCATACAGCAGTAATTCCTTCTGTGTTAATTTCTTATCTAGGTCCTTTGGACATTTCCAATATCATTCCTGTGAATTTACAGTGTCTTCATCTCAAAGACGTAAAATTTTCTAATTTTCATTATGACCGTCACCACTATAGTGTGGATATTCACTCCAAATCCTGTGGTCTGATAGATTTTTTTAAAAAAATAATCTCAACAAGCTTTCTTATTCACACTTCTTAATTCAATTCTGATTTGTAAGATTCATAGTTAAAAATCTGTCTTCAGGATCTAAAGGCCAAAAACAGTAGTAATTAAAATATGATTATTATTGTCTGGGCTGCCCAGAGGGCACTAGGGGTAAAGAATTCTGACTGCCAATGCAGGAGATGCAAGGGATGCGGGTTCTATTGCTGGGTTGCGAAGATCCACTGGAATAGGAAAATGGCAACCCACTCCAATATTCTGGCCTGAAAAATTCCAATTCCATGGACAGAGGAGCCTGGCAGGCTACAGTCCATGGGGTCACAGAGTTGGACATGACTGAGTGACTGAGAACATTATTGTCCATCACATATGAGCACCCTGGACTCATTTTCTAAGTCATCTGAATTGACTCGAATCTGTCCTGTAAGATTCAGAAGTCTTTGTCAAAGACCTAAGTTTCCCTTTGAGCCTTCTCACCAGGCTGCCTTATTCAAAATTACATTTCTAACTACTGATGACTTACTTTGCAAACTTCTATTACCATTTTTTAAAATAATCGTTATTATGCAGTTTCATTCAGAATGAGCTCAGCTGCTCAGGCTTTGGATGAGGGATCTGGAAAAGTGTAAGTCATTCTAGGGTGTTGATTTTATGAAGTGAATTTCCATGGGGACTTTTCACTTTTTTAAATGTATGTGTTCAAACACCACTGTATTAATATAACAAGAAACCCTATGTGCCTCTAATTATGTAATGATTCTGGAAAATATTTGTGAAATGTCCACATTTGCTTTTTGTGATGTTAGGGCATAGGACGTTTGGACACAGAGTGATTTAAAATGTATTATGTGGGCTCACTTACCACCCTTTAACATAAGCATTTTGTGGCATACAGTCTATATTTTAAAATGAATCAAAGTTGAACATAATACTAAAAACAATGAAAGATATTCTAGTTTGAGAATCCCTGACTTATTTCTGACATCAAGCTATCATGCTCTCTTTTGCAACTGCTTCTGAAATGAACACACATTTTGTATTTTGACCTGGCAGTGGTCCTCAGGGAAGAAGAACCCAATGGGAATCACTACCGCTGACACTATAGCCTCGGAGAACTCGGGGCAAATGAAGTACTTTTGGTTGAATTCAAGTGGGCAGTACCTTAGAACTGACAGCAACACTGCCTGATCATATTAATTTATTCAACAAGTATTTATTTAGGATTGAACAGGCGACAGAAGGCTTCCCAGGTGGCTCAGTGGTAAAGAACCCGCCTGCGAATGCAGGAGACGCAAGAGACACAGGTTTGATCCCTGGATTGAGATGATCTCCTGGAGTAGGAAATGGCAACCCACTCCAGTATTTTTGCCTGGGAAATACCATGGACAAAAGAGCCTGGTGGGCTATAGTCCATGGGGTCGCAAAGAGTCAGACACAACTGAGTGACTGAGCATGCACGCCTGGGCTGCAGACAGTCTGCTAAACACTGGGAACATAAACCTAAATATATACTAACTTGTTTTGTCCTTTCAGAGCACAGACGACATATATAGATATACGTACACATATATAAATAAACACACACACACGCACACGCGCATGATTGACTCCTGGGCTGTTTTTAGACACCTTCACGCAGATGCTGCATATTAACAGAAGAGAAAATAAAGGCATAATGGTACTGCTGGCTTCTCTGTATTTTCCTCCTTTCTTCTAGATGGCTTAGCTGGAATTACTTCTGGTTTCCCTTTACGTCTTTCTTCTTAATTACCCATCCTGTATTAAATTTCTAGGTCATGTTTTTCTCCTACTACGGTTATAACGCATGTGTGCATATGTTTGTGTGTGTGGGCGGGGGGGAAATAGTTACCACATAGTATGTATTCAATCACTGGGAGAAGGAACGACTATTATAAGGGAAATAATCTCCTTTTAATCAAAAGTAAGTTAAGCTCCTTCCCTGATGGCTCAGTGGGTAAAGAATCCACCTACAACGCAGAACACACAGGAGACACGGGTTCGGTCCCTTGGTTGGGAAGATTCCCCGGGGTAGGAAATGGCAACCCACTCCAGTATTCTTGCCTGGGAAACCCCATGGTCAGAGAAGCATGGCGAACTACAGTCCATTGGGGTGGCAAAGTGTTGGACACGACTGAGCAACTATGTACACACACACACAGATTAAATTCCCTAACATGAACTCTTGCAAGAATAGAGAATGCTCCTGAACCAAGAAAAGAACATTTCTATTAATACAGTGGCCCATGCTGTTATTAATATAAGGGTCAAGTTGGTGACATGAAGAGATGGGGAATCTGAGCATCCTATAATGATTTGACATCTTAATGGATCTTGGCCGGCGCTCGGGGAGTCAACTTTGCATATCATCATGCCACCCAAACACTTATTGAATTGAATTAGACAATCAGAACAGGATCAACAACAGTCAAACAGACACAGGTCTTCAAATGTGTGCTCACAAATGGCAAAGTAAATCTTCCTGACAGTGAGCATGGGTGGAGGTCGAAATGGAATTAATTTTCTTGATGGAGCTGTCAAAGAACAAATCATCTAGCAAACTAAATTGTAGCACATCTGGGCACCTTCCACTGCCCCCAACTCAATGATAACATGAGAGGAGTGCTTTAACATGCAAAACTGGAGTCACATATGCAGGAGGCTTAGGATCAGCGAGAAAGCCTGGGACAGACATGGTTATTCTTAATCCCTGTATGTAAATGCATGATGAACAAATAGCCACACACACAAAAATCACACATTTTAAAAAAGCATTTCTATGAGTCTAGTCATGGTAGCCAACTTTTAATAAAACACAATTAGCACTTATTCTTTAAAATATTCATGCTCTCTAATCCAAATTAGACAGGGTTAGAATTAGGCTTAAGGAGAGAGAAACCTCCTTCTCTCTCCTTAAGCCTAATGTTTTTGCATAACATGATGCAAAAATCTCTCGCTATATGATTGTATGCAGATTTCCTTTGTTGTGGCAATCTGGGTCTCATTCCTTCACAAAGTCATTATTCATCTACTTTTACATACTGTGTCAAATGTTGGAATTTACTCATTATCCCTTATTAGCTGTCTGTGGAAGAAACAAACTCCTATTAAAATTATTGATAAATTATTTAATGGAGCTTAAAATATTATATCTGAAAAAGCTTCTATGTCTTTAGGCTGTCTGGAAATTATCAACAACCTTTTAAATTATAGGATAAACCAGCTAGAATGAAGTCAATGGACTATAGTATATCACTTTTTTCAGGCAGACACACCTAAGCTTCCATCATTTTTGATCTTAAGAAAAAGAATGAAGAAATAGGTACCCAATTAAAATATTTTTTAAAATGTTTACCTATTTTTATGTATATATTAGTTTTACTGAGCTTGGTAATTTTTTTCTCCTTCTTAGCTTTCAGAGTCAAATATGTTCCAGGAAGTAAGTACATTTGAAAATTAACATGGTCAATCCACTAGAATCAGCTCATCAGAAAAGAGAAAACTGTTACAAAATTGCAAATTATTACTTCTGAGTTGTCCTATTTTTACCTCCAGCTTCCTCCTCCTATATAATGTAGCCCTGTGTGTGTGTGTGTGTGTGTGTGTGTGTGTGTGTGTGT
>SJYQ01042338.1:306851-336453 GCA_006410935.1 Redunca redunca
AAAAAAAAAAAAAAGATAGAAAACATAGTTCTTTCCTTCCTCTACAACTTTTCCACTGTATTCAGTGTATACACACAATGTAATCAAAATACCTTTGCAGGACTCCTTTCAAAAGATCTTTTAAGGGAGCAAGATGCAGTCAGAGTTTTAATACCGTAATTCTTCTAAATTTGAAAACCTTTTGACCGCTCCTTCATTTAAAATGCTGCAGCCAGATTACACACCGTACCTGAGATCTGTTAAGTGAGATCCTAGGAATCCAGCAAACAGAACGTTTTCTTCAAGGTCTCTGATCCCAAGAATCCTTCCTGGAAATAAAATAGTTTGTGTCAGGGCCCAGGCAGCCTTGCTTCTGGCCAGAATCCTCCAGGCACACACATCTAGTTTGGAAAAGCAGAAGACAGACTCCATCTTGATCCCATTACAGTCTTGCTGACATTAACCACTTGCAACTGCTTCCATCCCGCAGAACACAGTCTGGGACTCACATCTCTCAAGCAGCTCACAGTATCTGTATCCTTCCTCCGACACAAATGTTGTGAACTATCGTCTGTTTATCTTTTCTGCTTTCTTATGCCTCCACTGGATGACTTCCTCCTAGCTGCTCTAGGCTGGGAACTTGGACTACCATTTGGTTTTGATTAAAACCAGACAGCCAACTCTGGAGAATGTAGGGAATAAGCTAATGGAAACTGCAAGTATGGCTTTAATTAGTGCATCAATTAATAATAAATGTTCACTCCTCTTATAATAAGATGACACAAATATCAAGGCAGAGGAAGCGCAAGTCGTTTCAGGAAAGAAGTTACACCAATTCTTCCTTTATGACCCAGAATTCTCTTTGGGGAAAGTGGAAGGAGAGAAGAGGGATGTGGCCTTGGGACATCCAGGTTGTGCAGAGGCCCGTGCAGCAGGCTGGTTGTTTATACCAGAGAAACAGGAAACGGCATCTCTGAGTTTAATTATCTTGCTTGGTTGAAACTGTTCAATAATGCCTCCCTTCTACTTTATTTACAAGCAATGGATTCTCTTGTTGTTTATGACATAGGTATTTCAGGGATTAGTGATCAGATTAACCTGATCATTGGGCCTACAAGGGGCTTGCAACTACCCAGAGATTTCCAATAATGAGAGGAACAATCCCAATTTATATATGATAAAAAAAGGAACATAAAAAGGGATACAAGAAATATTAAACCTACTAGCCCTAGATCTATGTGGTACATCTCTGAAATTATAAGCAGTTTTCATTATTCACATTTATTCTCTAATTTTTATCAAGACTAACAGACACCTAGATAGCATAATGATCATGTTTTGAGTACTTCCTGATACTACTGAGTAGATGGGAAGTCAGAGTATTATGTTACAGCCATTATTTCTTTTCTTATTGGGTAGCTAAAATCTCTCAGAATTAGTGCAAAGCATGGACTATCAGAAATATCAAACCCAATGCTTAACATTTGGTTTGTATGTTAAATTTGGTTAAAACAGTAAGTGGCAGGGATAACACTTTATACATAATTTTCAGATGAGGAGCATTCAAATAACCTGGAGGGAGAAGCAATTTTTAGGAGTTTATCTCAAAACATTACTGATTAAAAAATGACCATTTAGATATCTTGAAGTTAACCTTCAGCCACAAGAAGGAAGTCCACAACTTCATAAATTCTTTAAAGGGTCATTTATGTTCATATTCAAAATACTTCCACTGAAACTATTTAATCTTCCCAACTATCATTGTGTGTATTCTTATTTTTATCTTACAGATGAAGTATTAGAAATTTATGAGAGTAATTTTCTCACAATCAAATGATGGACAGTAGCCAAGTCTACTTTGGAACCCAAATTTTCTAACTGTAACATCCTGAGTTCAACTGTCTCTCTTGGCTCTCTCTTAATTGCTGTGTGAAACTAGGAAGACTTCTTAAACTCTCTGAGTTTCAGATTCCTTGTTATAAATAGGGACAATTCCACATAACTCCCAGATTGGAAAATAGGATTAAATTTATATACAGATATATTTATAAATTTATCTCTTTCCCTTCAGAAAACACTGGAGCAGAATGGAATGAGAATTGATGTAAGTTCTTTCCTAAAATAACTTGTATATCTCTATACCTATCTGCTTGTAGCTCTGCCTCTGGTAACAGAGGGCACTCAATAAACATTCTCACTCCACTGATTCTTCTTGACTAGATTCTCCTCCTGAGTACTATAATCCCCCTCTTGTATAATTTAGCTTTGTTTCTGTTTATATTGGCCTGAGGAAACAACAAAACCCTGTTCACATAGATTTATAAATGGTTTTTTAGATATCCAGATACTCTTATTAGTAATTTTCTCTTTAACGTTCTCTTCCCTAAACAAATAAGACTTCATGATTTACTCTTATTATTTAGAAGGATTACTTCCCAAATCTTTAATCACTTTTATTTATTTTTCATCCTTCAGTTGCCTGACTCCAAACAAATCCCAGAACTTATATTCTCATAAATGCTTTACCAAATATGAGGATAAAGATAACTAATGAGATCGTTTCCTAAATATTTAACATAATGTCAGGCACATAGAAGGGGTCCAAGATATTTGTCCTCTTCGCCTATCCACTTGTAAATCTCAATACAAAACTCCTTTAAATGTTTGCATATTATTCAGCTAATAAAATATGGTAGAGGGGCAGTTAAAAAGTTGAAAGCAAAGTATCAGGAAAGGACTCTGGCTCCAAAACTAACAATCGTGATGACCCTATTCGAATTACTTAGCCTGCATAAACCTTGGTTTTAGTCTCTGAATCTAAGGGTTTTTCAAAGTTAGAGATGATAGTCCATGTCAACATATCAAGTCATTAGACTTCATGGCTGGTGTGGCAGTCATTGTTATCTAGAATTATTTTTACCATTTAAATAATTGCCTTTTTCATGTTTACGTCTCTATTCTATGATTGTTTTCCTGAGAACTTTTATCTATTGAGCTCTGTTAAATGTGTACATTTGGAACAACTTTATTGGTGGAGCAATTAGGTTCCTTTTTTTTTAATGAAAAGGGAATTGCAGAATGAGGATTGTAAGCTATTATGAAGATTAGTTTTTTTCCATGCTGTTATTGTTGTTCAGTCACAAAGTTGTATCCGACTCTTGGTAACCCCATGCAGCATGCCAGGCTTCCTTGTCCTTCTTCCCATGTCAGTTCAGTCAGTTCAGTCGCTCAGTCGTGTCCGATTCTTTGCGACCCAGTGAATCTTAGCACGCCAGGCCTCCCTGTCCATCACCAACTTCCGGAGTTCACTCAGACTCATGTCCGTTGAGTCAGTGATGCCATCCAGCCATCTCATCCTCGGTCGTCCCCTTCCCCTCCTGCCCCCAATCCCTCCCAGCATCAGAGTCTTTTCCAATGAGTCAACTCTTCACACGAGGTGGCCAAAGTACTGGAGTTTCAGCTTTAGCATAATTTCTTCCAAAGAAATCCCAGGGCTGATCTCCTTCAGAATGGACTGGTTGGATCTCCTTGCAGTCCAAGGGACTCTCAGGAGTCTTCTCCAACACCACAGTTCAAACGCATCAATTCTGCAGCGCTCAGCCTTCTTCACAGTCCAACTCTCACATCCATACATGACCACTGGACAAACCATAGCCTTGACTAGACGGACCTTTGTTGGCAAAGTAATGTCTCTGCTTTTGAATATGCTATCTAGGTTGGTCATAACTTCTTCCAAGGAGTAAGCGTCTTTTAATTTCATGGCTGCAGTCACCATCTGCAGTGATTTTGGAGCCCAGAAAAATGAAGTCTGACACTGTTTCCACTGTTTCCCCATCCATTTCCCATGAAGTGATGGGGCCAGATGCCATGATCTTTGTTTTCTGAATGTTGAGCTTTAAGCCAACTTTTTCACTCTCCTCTTTCACTTTCATCAAGAGGCTTTTTAGTTCCTCTTCACTTTCTGCCATAAGGATGGTGTCATCTGCGTATCTTCCCATGTACCAAGATGTAAATAATAAACACTGGCTATGACTGGATAGCTAATCCTCATCTATCACTGGGAAATTTAAATCTGCACTTTTACAGAATTTTCACTGACTCTAAAGTCCAACAACCTTTTGATTGTGCCAAGTGGGACCTCTCCTTTGAAAATAACGTTTAACCCGTTATGAATTGAGTAGCAAACATCATTAATTCAGCGCTGGCATTTTTAACATTTGTGATATTGTGGGTATAATCAGGCTTTTCTTTCTGTTTTAGTGAAAGAATAGTGTCCTAATAGTAATGAACTTAAAATTAATACAGAGAGACTCAATGTCTTTAAAGCACTTTAGAATTGTCCACACAAGTACATGCTGTGCTTAGTTAGTCGTCTTCAACTCTTTGTGACCCCACGGACTGTAGCCCTCCAGGCTCCTTTGTTCATGGGGATTCTCCAAGCAAGAATGCTGGAATGGGCTGTCACGCCCTCCCCCAGGGGATGTTCCTGACCAAGGTATCAAACTCCTGCCTGTTGTATCTCCTGCCCTGGCAGGCAGATTCTTTACCTCTAGCGCCACCTAGGAAGTCATGAAGAAACTGTCTATGAAAACTGATCGTTCAAAAATCTACATAAAAACTTTGCTTGCAATTTATTGGAGTAACCACAGGTGTGTCAGAGCAATAAAGATGTAGTATTTGATATATTTCTAGTTATTTTTTCAGCAATATTTACATGTACTTTCTTCCAAAAAGCTCATTTTGATAGACACATAACCATGTGGGGAAAAAAAATATAATTTTGTAGTTTTAATAATCTGCATATGCATATTAGTTTTGGATCAATGTTGTCAATGATCCAAATTTTGGTTAGCTCTTGATAAATGTTGATTTTTTATTTTTTATCATTGATTTTTGATCAATGTAGTTTTGATAGGTTAGTTTTTGGATCAATGATGTCACACTTTTGATACCACATTTTGCCAAACGTTTAGTATTCATCCAGAAGAATTTATTAAAGGAACACAAGTTTGACATTAAACTTACAAAAGTAGCAAGACCATATAAATTCTCCAAAACCCATTATATCTGCTTTTTGGATTATTATATACACTGCTTCCCTTCACTGAAAATGATTACAACTCAGGAATAGCTATGAAAAAAAGTATACTGATAAATTCCAAACAGAAATTAAAACATAAACTTAGAAAACAGTTTTTTAAAAAAAGGAAGAAAGAAAAACTACACTGGCACAATATATATGGTCTCTGAAAACGTTGAATCTCCCTACCTGTTCAAAAGGTCCAGGATATTCTTAGAAGCATGAAGATCCCAAGCCATGAAAGATACTTAGGATAGGTCTAGGTGTGCCCAGCTAGTGGAGGCGAAGGTTATTTCTATGTCCAACAAAGATTTGTTCTATGTCCCACAAAGATTTGTTCTGTATGAAAACTTAGGCTAACATGACCATTCGGTACTCTTTAGCATCCTTGTTGAGGTTAATATAACATTCTCTGAAATTCTCATTTTCCTGTATCTTCAGTCTTATTCAAAAAATGTTTCCTCTTCTCTTTAGGCTGAAAGCTCATGCTCTCTCTAGCTTCTCTTGTCCTTTCAAATGCTGTTATTGTTCTTATACATTGTCTCTTGCACCCTCTGTTCGCCTGGAAAAGGTGAAACTATCTGTGTCCAGATTTCTTCATCTCATAAAACTTTTGCTCCAGTTAAATCTCTGCCTTTTGAGAGTCATCCCACCTGACTCCTTATCCTACACTCCAGCATCCAGGGCAGCGTTCTCAGTGTACCGGCAGGGATGAGAGTCATGAACTTGTTACCAAGGCTTATAGCCTTGAAGGAATATCTGTTCAATTTCTGTTAAAATACAAGCATACTTCTCATATTTGTCTCTTTAAAACTGAACCACTGGAAAACCTCAGAATACTTATCAAGTGACATACTTAACGTCTGTCCTCACGCTCAAGCAATACTTTGTATTTACTATATTCATGGTGCTGTTCTGTGCACTTAGGAAATATCATTAAACACCACCCAACCAAAAGAAAAAAAGAGGACTTTGCCCTCACGGACCTTAAAATGGAGGGTAGAGGATTAATAATGCACAACAAGCATAAATATATAAATTATCTAGTATGTGAATAATTACTAAGGGAAGCAGAAAATGCAGGGCATGATAAAGAATATGAGGAGTGAGGGACAATCATGTTACAGAATTAACTAAGGGATATCAGGGGAGATCTCTCTCAGGAACTTTTTAGCAAAAGTTTTAAAAGGATAGGGAGATGGCCATATAGATATCTGAGGGTCATAGAGTCTAGGCAGTGTAAACAAGATCCTAAAAAAGAGTGTGCCTGGCAGTTTCCCAAAATAGCAATGAGGCTGGGATGGAAGGAGGAAAGGGTAGAGAAGGACAAGATACACTCAGGAAGGTCAGGAAGAGTGAGTGAGTTAGGTGCTGTCTTGTAAGGACTTGGCTTTGATTCTGAAGAGTGGTGCCCTGGCAAGGCTGAGTGGCAAGATCCACTTTACACTGTGATGGGGTTACTCTAGCTGCTGTATTAATAGGCTGAGAGGAAATAAGGGCCAAAAAAGGACCAGTTAGGAGGTTACTATGGAAATCCAGGTGAGAGACATGAAGGGCTCTGATGAAGGTGATGAGAAAGGTGAACTTTTTTGGTGTGTGATGCCACGAGATCTTTCCTGAAGAATTAGATATGCTACGTAAGGAGTAAAAGTGGAGAGATCTTGGTGTATTCTGCATACAAGTTCTTTATCAGATGATTTACAAATATTTCCTCCCAGTTTAGTTTGTCTATTCATTTTTTAACAGTGCCTTTTATAAAGTGGAAGTTCTTAATTTTGAGAAAAGAAAAATATAAACAAACTTTTTCTTTAATGGATTGTGTTTCCAGTCTCAAGGCAAAGAAATTAGATTTCATTGCCCAATCTAAGATCACAAAGATTTTCTCCTATATGTTACGCTAGAAGTTTTATGGCTTTAGATTTTACATTTAGGCTTTTTGATACATTTAAAGTTAATTTTTTTTATATGCCATAGTAAGAGGGTGGATTAAACTTTTTTTTTTTGAGTGAGGATGCCCAGTTGCTCCAGTGCCATTTGTAATAGCTTTCCTCCACAGAATTGTCTTTATCCCTTTAACAAGAATCAATTGATCAAATATGTGATATTCTATTTCTTGACTCTATTCTGTTCCATTGACCTATTTGTCTATCTCTTATGCAATACCGCATAATATTCATTACTGTAGCCTTACAGTCATATTTGAAAATATATTCAAGGCTATGGTTTGTCCTGTGGTCATGTATGGATGTGAGAGTTGGACTGTGAAGAAGGCTGAGCGCCGAAGAACTGATGCATTTGAACTGTGGTGTTGGAGAAGACTCTTGAGAGTCCCTTGGACTGCAAGGAGATCCAACCAGTCCATTCTGAAGGAGATCAGCCCTGGGATTTCTTTGGAAGGAATGATGCTGAAGCTGAAACTCCAGTACTTTGGCCACCTCATGCGAAGAGTTGACTCATTGGAAAAGACTCTGATGCTGGGAGGGATTGAGGGCAGGAGGAGACGATGGGGCATCACGGACACGATGGATGTGAGTCTGAGTGAACTCCGGGAGATGGTGATGGACAGGGAGGCCTGGCGTGCTGCGATTCATGGGGTCGCAAAGAGTCGGACACGACTGAGCGACTGAACTGAACTGAACTGAATATGTGTAAATATTATAACTTTGTTCTTCTTTTTCAAAGTTGTTTGGATAATCTAGGACGATTGCACTTCTATATGAATCTTAGAAGCAGCTTGTCCATTTCCATAAAAGTGCTTGCTGGAATTTTGATCAATTTAGGGCAGAAGTAACGTCTTAATAACATTGTCTTCTGTTTCATGAACACAATCTGTCTCTTCTTTTATTTAGGTTCTTAGTTTCTCTTACAAATGTTTCCTTCTTTTCACAGTTAATAGTTTTGCACATTTTTGTCAGATTTATCTCTAAGTATTTCATGGTTTTGAGACTATTGTAAATGGTATATTCCAAAAATTCCATTTTCAATTGTTTATTGCTGTTACATAGAACACACTTTATTTTCGTATTTGAATTTGTATCCTGCAGTCCTGCAAAACTCACTAATTTCAGTAGCTTTTTGATGATCCCTAAGATTTCCAACATAGATTATGTTGTATGCGCTTAGATAGTTTTACTTCTTCTTTTTCAACATGAGCATTTTAATTTTTTAATTAATTAATTTTGGCTGTTCTGGGTCTTCATTGCTTTGCACAGGCTTTCTCTAGTTGCAATGAGCAGGGACTATTCTTGGTTGCAGTATATGGACTTCTCACTGCTGTGGTTCTCCTGTTGCTGAGCACAGTCTCTAGGCACATAGGCTTCAGTGGTTGTGGTTCAGGGGCTTAGTTGCGCCACAAAATATGGAATCTTCCTGAATCCGAAATTGCCTGCATTGGCAGGCAGATTCTTTTCCACCGCACAACCAGGGAAGTCCTGTTACTTTTTTATTTGTTGTTGTTTTATTACACAGGCTAGAATATGCACTACAATGTTGAATAACATAGGTGTGAGTGAACAGTTTTGTCTTGTCTTGGATCTAAAGGAGAAAGCATTTGGACTCTTACCATTAATTATGATATTAGCTGCAGGATTTTTTTTTTTTTTGTAGATATTCTGTATCAGATGAGGGAATTTCCCTCCACTTCAGTGGTTCTCAACCAGGAGTAGGATTTTATTTAATAAGGATGTTTACAGATGTTTGGAGATATTTTTTGGTCATCGCAACTGAACAGAGTGGTGCTTCTGGCTCCAAAATATACTGTAATGCACAATTACAGTTTGCCACAACAAATGATTATCTGATCCAAAATGTCAGGTTCCCACAGCAAATAATTATCTGACCAAAATGTCAACCATATTGAGGTTGAGAAACCCTTCCCTACTTCTAGTCTGTTGAGAGTTCTTTTTAATCAGGAAATGATACTTCAAAAAAGATTTTTCTGAATAAGATTTTTATGTTTTTAATCTGTATGAAGTTTTTCTAAGTCTGTTAATAATGCTGCATGTCATCAATTGATTTTCAAACTTTAAACAAATCTTCCATTCCTGGCATAAATCATTGTTATTGTTGTTCTCTCGCTGTCACATCCAGCTCTTTGTGGCCTCATTGACCGCAGCATGACAGGTTTCGCTCTCTGTCTCCCGGAGCTTGCTCAAACTAACGTCCATCGAGTCAGTGATGCTATCCAACCGTCTCATCCTCTCTTGTCCCCTTGTCCTCCTGCCTTCAATCTTTTCCAGCATCAGGGTCTTTCCCAGTAAGTCAGCTCTTCGAATTAGATGGCCAAATTTTTGGAGCTTCAGCTTCAGTATCGGTCTTTCCAGTGAATGTTTAGGGTTGATTTCCTTTAGGATGGACTGGTTGGATCTCCTTGCAGTCCAAGGGACTCTCAAGAGTCTTCTCAAGCACCACAGTTCAAACACACCAATTCTTTGGTGCTCAGCCTTCTTTATGGTCCAGCTTTCACATCCATACATGACTACTGATAAAACTATAGCTTTTACTATATAGACCTTTGTCAGCAAAGTAATGTCTCTGCTTTTTAATATGCTGTCTAAGTTGGTCATAGCTTTTCTTCCAAGGAGCAAGCATCTTTAATTCATGGCTGCAGTAACTGTCTGCAGTGACTTTGGAGCCCAAGAACTTTGTCATGATGTATATTTTCTCATATATTATTGAATAACTTACTAAAATATTGTTAAGAATTTTTGCAGCTATGTTCAAAAGGGTTAACGGTATGTTATTTTCTTGTTATCTTTGTTGTTGATTTCTAATTTAATTTCATTATGACTGGAGAATCACTATGGATGATTTGAACTTTTATTGAGTTGTTTTATGGCTAAACATATAGTTCATTTGAAAAGAATGTGGGGTTTTTTTTGGTAATGTTTTTATAGATAAAATACATGATCAAAATCTAGAGAACTGAAAAACTTTCACCACTATTCTGTCAAACAGGAATGAAATAGCATCTATTATACATAAACTGGAGGTATATAATTAAAGAACCATTAGTTTCAATGGGTTATCAGCCTTGATAGAAGTGATATATAAGCCATTAGTAATAAAGAACACAATTAGAAGTGAAAGGTTGTTTATCAAACTCTTGCAAAATGTTGATAATCTATTCAATCCCCAATAGGACAAGTTCCCATTTGTATAGTATCACTTCTACAGCTTGATCTTAATTTATTTTCTTGGATAAAACAATATACAACAGTGTTTTCTTTCATAAATTGCAGCGACCAGTTTCCATTTTGTATAAGAAGAGAAAAAAATTTTAAACTTTAAAATTAATGTTTTCATGAAATTATATATCTCATTTTAAGTTGGAGGAATGTATGTTGGGCAGAATGGAGCAAAACCATTGCCAAAATTCAAATGTTAGAAAAATAGTTCAAAAGTTTATAAAACATGTGTCATGATAGGTTTCCTCTATCTTTATATTGGAAAGTTGAATTTCAGTATGAAAATAATCCTACTGTGGAATAAAATATAGGAGAGTTTCCTCTCCTTATATTAGGTATTCGTGGGTCAAAATGGAGTTTCAATTATAGTTGCCAAGTTTCTATGTAGACAAATGAATCAGAGAAACACAGTAGCTATTTTATTTGGGGCCTTGCTGAGCTGCAAGATTTTTAATGAGTTAAAATAATATTTTGGGTTTTGAGAAGAAAGTGTGAACTACCAAAAACACAGACATTTGACTTTAAAGTTTAGGGCAAAAACAATTCCACATGCTAAGTCATCTTGAGCAACAGACACACTGAACTTGGAAACAGAACTCCCTGAGTGATGGGCCCCAGGCCTGTTTTCTTTGGGCTCTGCATCAAGGAAGCCAGTCTGATGATACTGAAGCTCATGAGAGAAGAGTCTTCTATCACCAGCGTGTATGCTCAAAAATTTGCATGTAAGAAAAATTGTTTTGCCTTATGTCTGTATAGCCCATGGCTTTCCCTGCAGTGCAGGAAACACGGGTTTGATCCCTGGATCGAAAGGTCCCCTGGAGAAAGAGCTGGAAACCCACTCCAGTATTCTTGCCTGAGAAATCCCATGGACAGAGGAACCTGGCAGACTACTTACAGTCCATGGGGTTGCAGGAGTCAGACATAACTTAGTGACTAAATCACCATATAGCCCATGCCAGGATGACTATTTGCTTCTTTTTTAGATGGGAAAATAATAATAATGATAATTACTGTTAAAAACTAAATTGGGTAGAAACCACAGAATGTACAGATATATAAGCAAATAGAATAAGTGAATTGGAAATATTTAAAGAAATGGATCAAGTAATTGTGTTACCATCTTTTTTTGCCAAGTGGTGATTAGGAAAAAAGTATTAAACACAACAAATGTTTTTGTTACCTACAGCAAGACCCAGGGTTTCCCTGGCAGCTCAGGCGGTAAAGACCTGGGTTTGATCCCTGAGTCAGAAAGATCCCCTGGAGGAGGGAATGCTACCCACTCCAGGATTCTTGCCTGGAGAATCCAATGGACAGAGGAGCATGGTGGGCTACAGTCCACAACTGAGCTACTAACACACACTCCCAGCAAGGCCCAGTGTTGTTAATGATTTTAGAGATAATTGTGACAATTTAAATAAAACTGAAATAATTACTTTATAATACAATAAATAAAAAATTTAGACATGGATACACTTTGCAAGCATTTGGTACTGTTTTATTTTCCATTTTAAGTGGAAGTCATTTTAACATTTCTCTCCAAATGTTTGTTATCCTAAGGCCTAATTCTAATAATATCTGCTTCTCTGTAAATGCCTTTCCAGATGACCCCAAAATTATATGTAACTACTCTTCTTTATTTTCTTTTAATATTGTGCTTGCTTCCTTGGTGACTCAGACAGTAAAGAATTTGCCTGCAGTACCGGGGACCCAGGTTCTATCCCTGGATGGGGAAGATTCACTGGAGAAGGGCATGGCGACCCACTCCAGTATTCTTGTCTGGAGAATCTCATGGACAGAGGAGCCTGGTGGGCTACAGTCCACGCGATCGCAATGACTAGGACACGACTGAGCAACTAACACACAATACTGTATTTATACCTCTTTTCAAACACGATTCTTGTTTGGGGACTATTGTAAGGGAGATTTGCTAAAGAAATACCCTAAATTAAAGACCTATCTTTGCCATTTAGAGAGATCATTTCTTGTAACTGAAATAAAATTTCAGGATGGAAGAAAGAAGATAGATAAGAAAAAAGGGAACATCTGTCGTGAAAGAAAGATGAAACAACATAATTCTAGAAATTAATGGGATGTCACTGCCAAAAGCCTAGTTTTTCCTGTGTTGTAAATATATGTTACTGTCCTGCCTGCTAAGATGAATCGTATCTGATTCTCCTATTGGGAACTTCTCCCAAGTTCCATGTCCTACTTATAATTTTATTCCTGTTGCTGCTGCTAAGTCACTTCAGCCATGTCTGACTCTGTGCGACCCCAGAGACGGAAGCCCACCAGGCTCCCCTGTCCCTGGGATTCTCCAGGCAAGAACACTGGAGTGGGCTGCCATTTCCTTCTCCAATGCATGAAAGTGAAAAGTCAAAGTGAAGTCGGTCAGTCGTGTCCAACTCCTAGCGACCCCATGGACTGCAGCCTATCAGGCTCCTCCATCCATGAGATTTGCCAGGAAAGAGTACTGGAGTGGGGTGCCATTGCCTTCTCCGAATTTTCTTCCTAACACTACACAATTAAGAGCTGGGTGGTGGGGCGGGGAGCCGGCGGTGGGGGGGTTGGAAGCTTGGAAAGTTATCAGGGAATCACATTTGAGCATTAGCTTAATTAGATTTTTTCCTCCTATTCATAGGAACAGGAATTTGGATTAGTGTGGACTGTGGGGTGGGGTGGGGGGAGGGTTAGGAGAGCCAAGGAGGGTAATTTAGAACAAGGGGCATGTGTGGGCAGAGTGGGATTGAGCAGCTGGTCTAGAGTGACACTTTGGGGCTTATGGGAAACCAGAGTGAAACATGATGGCACCTAAGGGATTGAAGTTAAAAGTCAAAAAGAAACAAAACAAAAAGGGCTATTTTGCAACCTTATGTGTAGTTGAGCAGTGTGTGACTTTTCTTTTTTCATATCATGTCTAAATGCTTTTTCTATGTTGTCTGTGCTTATCTATAAACTTACTGGGGTCACAAGGTTAATGCACCCATTTCTTGAGAGAAATAGAATTATGAGATAATACAAAAAGAAACTCAGTTACTGCTGAGTTTTAAAAATTCCTTGAAATGGAAACCACAAAGGAAATTCTTAGTTGCTTCTCTCAGGGATGGCGGAAATTGGTAGGACAAGATACTCAGTTCTGGTTTTTGCTTTCATTCTCCGAAGACATTTCTGTGTTTCTTGGCTCCATGTCTGTATATGTGTGTATGTGTGTGTGTGCGTGTGTGTATTTCCAGAGACATGTAGCATATTCTTGAGCCAGACCACATGCTTATGAGTCAAAACTTCAGCCTGGGTTTGTCTTAAACCGTGAAGCTCTGGGTGTAACCTAACAGAATCTGGCAGGTTGTCTGAATAGTTCTTTCACCACTTGACCCAAAATATAGTAAATCAGATGACATATTGTTCCAATTTTACGTTAGTACTCATATTTTAATAAGGAAAGGAAGAGTGTGTTCTATCAAGATTTTCAAATACCAACAAAATCTAGTTTCAGATCCAAGCTATTACAGAATTGAATATTGGAGTCAATTTTTGTTTGTTTGTTTGTTTTATGTATGTCGGTATTTTGTATGTCCGTATTTTAGCATTTGCTATGGATTGCACTGTACACCCACCCCCGCCAATACACACACTCCAAATACATATTTGGAAGCCCTAACTCTGTAATGTGGTCATATTTGGAGATAATTAGATTTAGATGAAGCCATGATGGTGGAACCCTTTGTGGGATAATGATGGGATTAGAAACCTTGTAAGGAAAGAGAGAGAGAGAGACAGCAGAGGTCACTCTCTGCCATGTGAGGACCCAGGACACACAGGAGGTCATTTGTACACCGAATGAGGAAGAGGGACCTGATCAGAAACCAAACTGTCCAGCACCTTAATCTTGGATTTCTCAGCCTCAGGAACTATAAGAAATAAATGTCCATTGTTAAACCATCCAGTCTATCATATTTTGTTACATCCTGAAATAATATAGCATGGTCAAGTTTGGAAGCATCATTTAAAGTTAATACAAGAAACTGAATGTCTATATAAGTAATAGTAGTAGTAACAATGATAATGATGTGATAATGGAATTTTATGACTTATCCTTTCTGTCTTGCTAAAATGCCTGGGGCAAAGTAAATTAAGATCAGGGTGAATTTTTATTATTCCTTCTAAGTAAATGTTGGTGCTATAGACATTGAGCACAGGCACCATTCTCAGCTCTGCTGTCTGTAAGAGGAATTAAAACTTTTTTCACCCCTATTTAAAAAAAAAGACAACATATATTACAAAGGGAAAAACACCATATATTTCTGCTCCTTTAAAAAATAGATCCAGTTATAGAATTTCAATTAGGTTAGGTGACTATTGTAGTCACTTAGCCAGTTAGTGACAAGGCTCCCTCCTCCCAGCCCAAGGAAAGTTCTTTCAGTCTCAGCATAAAAGCTTAACTGTATCCTATGGTCCCTTGGACTGCAAGGAGATCCAACCAGTCCATTCTAAAGGAGATCAGCCCTGGGATTTCTTTGGAAGGAATGATGCTAAAGCTGAAACTCCAGTACTTTGGCCACCTCATGAGAAGAGTTGACTCACTGGAAAAGACTCTGATGCTGGGAGGGATTGGGGGCAGGAGGAGAAGGGGACGACCGAGGATGAGATGGCTGCATGGCATCACAGACTCGATGGACGCGAGTCTGAGTGAACTCCGGGACTTGGTAATGATCAGGGAGGCCTGGCGTGCTTCGATTCATGGGGTTGCAAGGAGTCAGACACGACTGAGCGACTGAAATGAACTGAACTGAACTGATGATGTTTTTCTCAGAAATATTTTGTCTGTGCTCAGAATTCATTAAGACCTAATTAGAGCTAAAAGAGGCAAGATAAATTAAAGAGATTTGGGGCTTCTTTCAGAAGCCTGAAGTGACTTTCTTTCCCTGCTTTCTGCTAACACATCTCTTCCCACGAGGCAATAGGCACTGAACTGCCTATTGGGGTGGAATGGGACTAAGAAAATGAATGGGACAAGGCTTTTCTAAACTTGATTCTCCCCACTATCTAAGGGATATTTTAAGGATGACTTATCTCTCAGCAGCCCTGTCCATCTGTTTCTTTCTTTCTCTACTTACATACACTTCAACTTTTCCTAAAAGGAGGAAGCCATCATTCAATCCTGTCTCCACTTGGAACTCTTAATTCCTGACTCTGTTTTTCGTTACTGAAGCTTTGGGAATCATAACAGATATGCACCGAGTGTTCACTAATTGTCAGACCATATTCTCAGGGCTGTACCGGTCTGCTACTTAAACCTGACAACAATCCAAGGAGCTAGGATCTATTAATATGCTCCTTGTATAGATAAGGTAACTGAGGCTGAGGTGTTTAACTAACTTGTCAAACTTCTCACATTGGAAAGTGTTGAACTTCAAAGCACACGCTCTTGACTCCTGCCTTTCTATGTGTGTGTGTTATACTGCTTACTACCCTTTCTCACCCTGTTGACACTTATCCTTCCATTTCCAAACTACTGTGCTTGTCCCTTTATCAAGTTCCTCTCAATACTGGCCTGAAATCAGCCAGTTGTATACATCGAAAGGTATAAGATGAATAGAAAGGATAAATAATTTACATGCCAATTATTTAAAAGTTAGATTCCAAGTTGTTTTTGTTCCTTAGGCTCCTCCGTCCATGGGATTTTCCAGCAAGAATACTGGAGTGGGTTGCCATTTCCTTCTCCACAGGATCTTCCCAACCCAAGGGATTAAACCCACATCTCCTGTGTCACCTGTATTGCAGGCAGATTCCTTACCCACTGAGCCATCAGGGAAGCCAACGGCATAATTCCATGTGAAAATCTGGAAGTAACCTGTTGAATGAATGTGAATACATGCTGATAAACTTGGAGTATGCATTAGTTGAAATGCTGTGTGCCATTAATAACGCTTAAATTAGAATACTAATTAATTAAGCTGGAAGCAATAGAACCACCATGAAGTAAAAACAAAAACTCACAAAAATCCATCCCATAGAGAGGAATGTTAAAAAAAACCCAGCAAAAGATAACAGTAATTATCTTTGAGTAATAGATCTTGGTGAGATATTTCTATGTTCTCTTAGTTTTTAGTAGTATCTAAGTTTTCCATTCTTGTTTAGTAGCTAAGTTGTGCCCGACTCATTTTTGACCCCATGGACTGCAGCTTGCCAGACTCCTTTGTCCGTGGGATTTCCCAGGCAGGAATACTGGAGTGTAGCCATTCCCTTCTCCAACCCTGGGATCAAACCTGTGTCTCCTGCATTGGCAGGTGGATTCTTTCCCACTGAGCCACCAGGGAAGCCCTAATACTTCAATAGTGGAAGGACAAAACACTTTTGAAATCTCGTAGAAATACTATATGTACAAGAGCTGAGATATCATGATTCTTAGTCAGCAAATACCTACAGTTTCAGGTAAATAATTTCTTTGGATCTCAGTTTCCTCATTTGTAAAAAGAGTACAAGGGACTAAATATTAATTACAACTCCCATATATCATGCTGTAACTTTCACTTACAGTAACTCTTAAAATCTTCCATGTAGCCATGAAAAGTAGACAATATGAGCTAACTTCTTATGGATGAAAAAGTTGAATTTCTGAGCACTTAAGAAATGAACATTGTGTGGTAAAGACCAAAAATCAGAACCATGTATTTCCAAAGAGGATACTTAAAATCTCCTCCATCATAAATATTTTATATGCTATGTTCATATAGTTCTTATTCCTTATGACCTCCTTTCTGCATGCCATTCTTTTGACTATTACCTTCAAATTCCTTCCAAGTGTTTGGGTCTCGTTCAATTGATTCTTTCCCATTTATGCTAGCAATTCCCGAGTATCTTTCCTATTTCTCCAAAAAAACTTTGTTTAATCAGCCCAGCTGACTGTATCTTTTCATCACTTTTGGCACATACACGATGAGGATGTGAAGACCTTACATGTTTGTGCCTGCTCTAACTTCATTATAATAAGGACTATATCTCTTGTTGATATTGTATGTAACTCTTACACACACACTTTACCAATTGCAAATCACTAGACAGGTCAGCATATTTTAACTTGGGTTTTGCAGATTATAATAATTTGGAGGATTATACTGTGTGTTGTTTTGAAGTCCCCATAAGGGAGTATATATGTTTTGTAAACTTTCAGTGCCTGTATGGTAGGCACCATTTTCCTCCTTTTATTCTTGAATTGCCCTGGAGGTCCTACATGGAAGTTAAGGTACTGACCACCAGAAAAGTGTGTTTTAGTTGCTCAGTTGTGTCTGACTCTTTGCAACCCCATGGACAGCTTTCCAGGCTACTCTGTCCATGGAATTCTCTAGGCAAATATACTGGAGTGGGTGCAGTTCCTTCTCCAGGGCATCTTCCCAACCCAGGGATTGAACCTGGGTCTCCTGCATGAAGGTGAATTATTTACCTTCTGACCTACCAGGGAAGTCCCGAACTCCAGAAAAGACACCATCAACCCTACTAACCAGAGATCAAGTTGCCAACCTCCGTTGGATCATCAAAAAAGCAAGAGAGTTCCAGAAAAACATCTATTTCTGCTTTATTGACTATGCCAAAGCCTTTGACTGTGTGGATCACAATAAACTGTGGAAAATTCTGAAAGAGATGGGAATACCAGACCACCTGACCTGCCTCCTGAGAAATCTCTATGCAGGTCAAGAAGCAACAGTCAGAACCAGACATGGAACAACAGACTGTTTCCAAATCAGGAAAGGAGTACATCAAGGCTGTATGTTGTCACCCTGCTTATTTAACTTATATGCAGACTACACCATGCAAAATGCCAGGCTGAATGAAACACAAGCTGGAATCAAGATTGCCAGAAGAAATATCAATAACCTCAGATATGCAGATGACACCACCCTTATGGCAGAAAATGAAGAAGAACTAAAGAGCCTCTTGATGAAAGTGAAGGAGCAGAGTGAAGAAGTTGGCTTAAAGCTCAACATTCAGAAAACTAAGATCATGGCAATTGGTCCCATCACTTAATGGGAAATAGATGGGGAAACAATGGAAATAGTGTCAGAGTTTATTTTCTTGGGCTCCAAAATCACTGCAGATGGTGACTGCAGCCAGAAAATGAAAGATGCTTGCTCCTTGGAAGAAAAGCTATGACCAGCCTAGATAGCATATTAAAAAGCAGAGATATTATTTTGCCAACAAAGGTCCATCTAGGCAAAGCTATGGTTTTTCCAGTAGTCATGTATGGATGTGAGAGTTAGACCATAAAGAAAGTTGAGTGCCAAAGAACTGATGCTTTTGAACTGTGATGTTGGAGAAGACTCTTGAGAGTCCCTTAGACTGCAAGGAGGTCCAACCAGTCCATCCTAAAGGAAATCAATGAATCCTGAATATTTATTGGAAGGACTGATGCTGAAGCTGAAACTCCAATACTTTGGCCACTGATGCAAAGAACTGACTCATTGGAAAAGACCCTGATGCTGGGAAAGATTGAAGGCAGGAGGAGAAGGGGATGACAGAGGATTAGATGGTTGGATGGCATCACCAACTCGATGGACATGAGTTTGAGTAAGCTCTGGGAGTTGGTGATGGACAAGGAAGCCTGGCGTGCTGCAGTCCATGGGGTCGCAAAGAGTCGGACATGACTGAGCGACTGAACTGAACTGAACCCTACTAACCAGGCAAAGAATACACTCGTATGGATGTTTATCCATCACTGTCTCAACCAGAGCCAGGCACTGGCAACCCTCATGCCACTGCCTTCTTTCTCTTGGCTTCGAAAACTCTAAGACCAGTGCTACCATTATTGTGTTGTCTTGGTCTTCCTTAGAGAGTTTAGTTTTTATTACAATAGTTTTGCTGTTGCATCCCTTCCTGTGTCTTTGGTAATTGTAATGGAGGAAAATCTAAATGACCTTACATTGAACATCACATCTGCCCCGTGCAACCCTGACCCACATTCCTATAGCCTTTTGGACTCTCATTCACCTTTTGATAAGTTATAGGAGATGCCTTATCTCTTCATAATCGTTCAATCAATTACTCAACATATAGTTATTGAACGTTCATTATGTGCTAGGGACTACCAAGGTTTTGGGATCACAGATCAAGAATGAGACCAAGTCCCTTCCTCCTTTTGAAGTTTATATGCTGAAGGGGAACCCAGATATTAAGCAAGTGAGCATATATAACTTGTAATGATAGCCGCTTCATACAAAACACAGACAGGAGGCTGCCCTGATTCAACAGAGAGGCAAAGAGTTTCCATCCTGACAAGGTGAAGTTGGACAGAGAGAGGAATTCTAAAGATTACAGGTTATAATCACAGGGAATTACAGAGTTCAAAGCTTTGATTTAATATTATTTAGAGTGATAGGTAAGAGATGTGCATATTTGTAAGAGTAGTCCAATGAAGGAGGAACGAAAGTCCTAAGAACAAGTTTCTCTACATTCAAAACTTAATTGGAACTTTAACTATATGAAGCAGCAAGGAAATTACACCTATGTTCTGTTTTACAAATGCTCAGATGGATTCAGTGCCTTGCTCCTTGGCAGGTGATTAGTGAGTTTCAGGACAGGACAAACCCAAGTTACATTATCCATAGTCACAATCTCCATCCACTGTCCCAGGTACCTCTTGATTTCAAAATCATGGGCCGGCCTTGCTCAGGGACCTCTAGCTGTAAGTCAGTAGTGAATTTTAAAGAAGAGACATTATATATCCATATGACATGATGACATAGCCATATATTTAGAGAATTTTCAATCATGTTCTCTTTGCTTCTTTGTAACTATGAAGTATTAGACCATCTGCACTTTAAAATGTCTCAATGCATCCAGGAATCTGTTCCAAAATTACCATACTTTTGGAAAGCATGTTATTATTATGTGTTATAAGATGTAAGGGAATTTTATGTTAAAATTTCAAAACTATTAATATCTTTTTTAGAAAAGCCATTATAATTCTATAAGATTTATAAAAGAGTTATGCAGTTGATAAGGTGGTATGTTTCTGAATCTTGATGTTTCTCCTTTAAGCACATCACACATTTAGTAAAAAATCTAAACAGTAAGTAAAAACACACTAGTCTGCTATATATAAGCGCAAACACAGGCTAGAAAGATCTTACTTGTTTTTGGATCAAGAAAACAAAATCAAGGATGATAAAGGTTCTGTTTTTCCATTAACACAGCAAGAATCACATTTTGTAGCTGTGTTCTGGTTCTGTTTCTTATACCCCGCACAAAAATTTATGACCATTTGGTCTGTTTAATGTTAGCTAGGCTTAATCATTCTAACACATATTGTTGTCAAACCGTGTGAATGGCAACACTGAATCTCACTTATTGTTCTTTTGTCATTTGGAGCATAACACACCATGGATAATGTCTGCAAAGTGCAAGATTCCATGCTATTTCTTTATCAGAAATGATGCAAGTTGTTCAAAGTATGAAACATCTTGAGCCAAGAAAGAAAGAGAAGTCACTCAGTCATATCCGACTCTTTGCAACCCAATGGACTGTAGCCTACCAGGTTCCTCCGTCCATGAGATTTTCCAGGAAAGAGTACTGGAGTAGGTTGCCATTTCCTTCTCCAGGTGATCTTCCCAACCGAGGGATCGAACCCAGGTCTCTCACATTGCAGACAGACGCTTTACCGACTGAGCCACCAGGGAAGCCAGGTTTCAGTTTAAAAAGTACACACAAGCTATGAGATTTTGACCTGTTTAGGCAGAAGCGTGGCCGAGAGGAGGAGAGGAGCTACCCCTCACCCAAGGTCAGGAGTGGCGACCGAGAGTGCCAGGCTACATCGACACAGGAGCGGCCGAGAGGAGCTACCCCATGCCCCAGGTCAGGGGCAGCGGCTGAGAAGAGCAAGCCCAAGTCCAAGGAGCGGCGGCTGTGTGGGTGCAGGAGGGCCAAGAGGAGCTACTCCATGTTCAAGGTCAGGAGAGGTATCCGTGAGGAGATACCCCTCGTCCAAGGTAAGGGGCAGTGGCTGTGCTTTGCTGGAGCAGCCGTGAAGAGATACCCCACGTCCAAGGTAAGAGAAACCCAAGTAAGACTGTAGGTGTGGTGAGAGGGCATCTGAGGGCAGACACACTGAAACCATAATCACAGAAAACTAGCCAATCTGATCACACAGACCACAGCCTTGTCTAACTCAGTGAAACTAAGCCATGCCGTGTGGGGCCACCCAAGACTGATGGGTCATGGTGGAGAGGTCTGACAGAATGTGGTCCACTGGAGAAAGGAATGGCAAACCACTTCAGTACTCTTGCCTTGAGAACCCCATGAACAGTATGAAAAGGCAAAATGATAGGATACCAAAAGAGGAACTCCTCAGGTTGGTAGGTGCCCAATATGCTGCTGGAGATCAGTGGAGAAATAACTCCAGAAAGAATGAAGGGATGGAGGCAAAGCAAAAACAACACCCAGCTGTGGATGTGACTGGTGATAGAAGCAAGGTCAGATGCTGTAAAGAGCAATATTGCATAGGAACCTGGAATGTCAGGTCCATGAATCGAGGCAAATTGGAAGTGGTCAAACAGGAGATGGCAAGAGTGAACGTCGACATTCTAGGAATCAGCAAACTAAAATGGACTGGAAAGGGTGAATTTAACTCAGATGACCATTATATCTACTACTGCAGGCAGGAATCCCTCAGAAGAAATGGAGTAGCCATCATGGTCAACAGAAGAGTCCGAAATGCAGTACTTGGATGCAATCTCAAAAACAACAGAATGATCTCTGTTCATTTCCAAGGCAAACCATTAAATATCACAGTAATCCAAGCCTATGCCCCAAATGGTAACTCTGAAGAAGCTGAAGTTGAACGGTTCTATGAAGAAATACAAGACCTTTTAGAACTAACACCCAAAAAAGATGTCCTTTTCATTATAGGGGACTGGAATGCAAAGGTAGGAAGTCAAGAAACACCTGAAGTAACAGGCAAATTTGGCCTTGGAGTACAGAATGAAGCAGGGCAAAGGCAAATAGAATTTTGCCAAGAGAACGCGCTGGGCATAGCAAACACCCTCTTCCATCAACACAAGAGAAGACTCTACACATGGACATCACCAGATGGTCAACACCGAAATCAGATTGATTATATTCTCTGCAGCAAAAGATGGAGAAGCTCTATACAGTCAGCAAAAACAAGACCAGGAGCTGACTGTGGCTCAGATTATGAACTCCTTATTACCAAATTCAGACTTAAATTGAAGAAAGTAGGGGAAACCACTACACCATTCAGGTATGACCTAAATCAAATCCCTATGATTATACAGTGGAAGTGAGAAATAGATTTAAGGGACTAGATCTGATAGAGTACCTGATGAACTATGGACAGAGTTTCGTGATATTGTACAGGAGACAGGGATCAAGACCATCTTCATGGAAAAGAAATGCAAAAAAGTAAAATGGCTGTCTGAGGAGGCCTTACAAATAGCTGTGAAAAGAAGAGAAGCAAAAAGCAAAGGAGAAAGGGAAAGATATAAGCATCTGAATGCAGAGTTCCAAAGAATAGCAAGGAGAGATAAGAAAGCCTTCCTCAGCAATCAATGCAAAGAAATAGAGGAAAAGAACAGAATGGGAAAGACTAGAGATCTCTTCAAGAAAATTAGAGATACCAAGGGAATTTTTCATGCAAAGATGGGCTTGATAAAGGACAGAAATGGTAGGGACCTAACAGAAGCAGAAGATATTAAGAAGAGGTGGCAAGAATACACAAAAGAACTGTACAAAAAAGATCTTCATGACCAAGATAATCACAATGGTGTGATCACTAATCTAGAGCCAGACATCCTGGAATGTGAAGTCAAGTGGGCCTTAGAAAGCGTCACTATGAACAAAGCTAGTGGAGGTGATAGAATTCCAGTTGAGCTATTTCAAATCCTGAAAGATGATGCTGTGAAAGTGCTGCACTCAATATGCCAGCAAATTTGGAAAACTCAGCAGCGGCCACAGGACTGGAAAAGGTCAGTTTTCATTCCAATCCCAAAGAAAGCCAATGTCAAAGAATGCTCAGATTATTGCACTCATCTCACATGCTAGTAAAGTAATGCTCAAAATTCTCCAAGCCAGGCCTTAGCAATATGTGAACCATGAAATTCCAGATGTTCAAGCTGGTTTTAGAAAAGGCAGAGGAACCAGAGAACAAGTTGCCAATATCCGCTGGATCATCGAGAAAGCAAGAGAGTTCCAGAGAAACATCTATTTCTGCTTTATTGACTATGCCAAAGCCTTTGACTGTATGGATCACAATAATCTGTGGAAAATTCTGAAAGAGATGGGAATACCAGACCACCTGACCTGCCTCTTGAGAGATGTATATGCAGGTCAGGAAGCAACAGTTAGAACTGGACATGGAACAACAGACTAGTTCCAAATAGGAAAAGGAGTGCATCAAGGCTTTATATTGTCACCCTACTTATTTAACTTCTATGCAGAGTACATCATGAGAAACACTGGGCTGGAAGAAGCACAAGCTGGAATCAAGATTGCCGGGAGAAATATCAATGACCTCAGATACGCAGATGACATCAACCTTATGGCAGAACGCAAAGAGGAGCTAAAAAGCCTCTTGATGAAAGTGAAAGTGGAGAGTGAAAAAGTTGGCTTAAAGCTCAACATTCAGAAAATGAAGATCATGGCGTCTGGTTCCATCACTTCATGGCAAATAGATGGGGAAACAGTGGAAACAGTGTCAGAGTTTATTTTTGGGGGGTCCAAAATCACTGCAGATGGTGATTGTAGCCATAAAATTAAAATGCTTACTCCTTGGAAGGAAAGTTATGACCAACCTAGATGGCATATTCAAAAGCAGAGACATTACTTTGCCAACAAAGGTCCATCTAGTCAAGGCTACAGTTTTTCCAGTGGTCATGTATGGATGTGAGAGTTGGACTGTGAAGAAAGCCGAATGCCAAAGAATTGATGCTTTTGAACTGTGGTGTTGGAGAAGACTCTTGAGAGTCCCTTGGACTGCAAGGTGATCCAACCAGTCCTAAAGGAGATCAGTCCTGGGTGTTCTTTGGAAAGACTGATGCTAAAGCTGAAACTCTAATACTTTGGCCACCTCATGCGAAGAGTTGACTCATTGGAAAAGACCCTGATGGAAAAGACAGAGGATGAGATGGCTGGATGTCATCACTGACTAGATGGACACGAGTTTGAGTGAGCTCTGGAAGTTGGTGATGGACAGGGAGGCCTGGCATGCTGTGATTCATGGGGTTGCAAAGAGTTGGACTCAGCTGAGCAACTGAACTGAACTGAGGCACAGGACTAGTGCAGAGTGAGAGCAACTATGGATAATAATGACAACAGCAAGAATTAATTGCTCTAACAGTACAGGGCCTCCCTGCATCTCAGATTGTAAAGAATCTGCCTGCAATGCAGGAGACCGGGCTCAGGAAGATGCCCTGGAGAAGGCAATGGCAACCCACCGCAGTATTCTTGCCTGAAGAATCCCATGGATAGAGGAGCCTGGCGGGCTACAGTCCATGGGGTTGCAAAGAGACAGACATGCCTGAGTGACTAACACTACCCCTAAGTAATAGCAGTAACAGCCAGCTCTTGAAAGCTTAGTATGTCCTGTGCTCTGAACTAGGCATTTGACATCAGTGACCACATTTAAAGATTCCCTGAAGTATAATAAAAATAATTAAAATTATTTTTGAAATAATTTAAATAATTATTAAATAATTGAGCACTCACTATGTACCTAAGACTTTATAGGATTATGTCATTTAATTTCACAAAACCCTTCAAAGTTCTGCAGGGAAATAGGCATTTTGATTTTTTTTTTTAATCAAGGTTTGATATAATTGACATATAACCTTATATTAGTTTCCTTTGCACAACAGAATGATTTCATATTTGTATAAATTGTCAAATGATCACCATAATTAGTTAATATCTGTCACCACCCATAATTAAAACAAATTTTGTGTGATAAGAACTTTCAAGATTTACTTAGTCAACAACTTTCAAATATATAATACAGTATTATTAACTGCAGTCTCAAATGCTGGCAAGTGGGAGCAGAGATCATTACTAGGGTCCCCTGGGCATGGATGCCACCTTTTCCCTCCAGCTGAGGAAGGGGACTTGCAAGGTTGAATGTGGATCCAGAACCCAGTGAAACCAGTCTGTAAACATTCTTGAAAATGGTAATATATTTATGTTGGACAGGCCCTTCCGGAATCATCATTAGTGTATCTATACTTAGTATAGATACTAAGTGTGAAAGTATAGCAGAACATCCAGAATCAGTTTCCTGATCCGGTGACACCCTACTCTGCAGGTGGCAGATGGTGTCAAGGGCAGCTGTGTGCCCTTGGTAAGGATGAAAAATTCAACAGGACACAATGCCAGGTTCCATTTTCTCTCATGCTGTGTGGCCCTTTTGCTTCAGAGATGTTTTGAGTGTGTCCTTGGGCTTCCCTTGTGGCTCAGCTGGTAAAGAATCCGCCTGCAATGCGGGAGACCTGGGTTCAATCCATAGGTAGGGAAGATCCCCTGGAGAAAGGAAGGGCTACCCACTCCTGTATTCTGGCCCGGAGAATTCCATATACTGTATAGACCATGGCGTAGCAAAGAGGCAGACACGACTGAGCGATTTCCACTCGGCTGTTCAAATGAGGAACTGACTCTCACACTTCCATGTGTGGTGTTTCCACGGGTGTGACATGTTGTCATTGCTTCGATTGGTTCTTCTCTGGCACATTGAACCGGGGTGAGATGAATGTCCCCATTTTACAGATGGAGAATCAGAGGCTTAGTGTCACTCTGTGTCTTGTCCACAGTCATTCAAGTGATAAGTGGTGGAGGCAGGTTTCAACCTCAACTCTTCACTTATTATCCCCTCATTCTGTGTACATAAAGTACTGGTTGAAAAAATAGTCTTTCCCCTGCCCCCCAGCTAAGTGGATAACAACATCACCAACATTTTTTCCCTTTGCCCACAAGCAATAATTTCATTTCATAAAGTTTTCCTATTTTCACATTTTCCTCTCACTCTGAAAACACATGGCCATTGAAATACCTGTCATTTCTTTTCTGTTTAGTCATTTACATTCTTCTGTTCTTTATAGATAAGTCGTTACTCTTAAATCTTTTAAAATATTATTCTTTTGAATAATTTCACATCCGACTGTCACATTCGATCATAATCATTATTTATGTAAAGTATTGGTGACATTTAATTATGCTTTTGTTTGCTAGATCTACTAATTGTATCTTGGTGAAAGCTCAGATGAGATCAGCAAGCTGAGAGCTACTTCTGCATGTTTACTGACCTCCCCCCAATTTGCCCCTTGTGGCTGGATGCTTCCTGCCCTTAGCAGAGTGGATGCCCAGGAAATGTCTTTCAGGTTAAATATCAAATCCTCTACAGGTCAGCAAGTTAATAGCTTTTATTCTTTCCTTCTGCTCCTGGAGATGAAGCATTGGAGAGTTGCAGGGAGAGCGGGGAAGGGAGGAATAGGGGAGGTGTTCTATACTAAACATTGAAAGAATCTGTAGAGTGGACTGTTTCTAAGTAATGGGGTAGGATGGGGTGACGAGAAAGAAAAATAAAAAGATTTTGTGTAGCAGTGATTTAAATGACTGCTTTAATTTTCTTGACCAAACCTGGGATAAACTTGAAAATCTTTTCCAATGCAGCAATGAAGAGAGGGAAGATTAACATTAGTCACAGGTAGATATATATTTTTAAAAGCTTGAGAGGAAACCTGGTTCACAGAGATGTGTGAATAGAGCTTTATAAACTTAGTAACAGGGGACTTTGAATTTTTGATAATCACATAGATTCTGAGGGCATGCTGACCACGGTATATCAGTCCTGATAAAAGGAAGGTATAATGGAAATATAATGGTAGATATGGGATATTGAGAAACACCCAGACATCAAAAATAACTGAACAAACAGGCAGTTCAGAAACAGCAAGAGCTGGAGAAACCCAGTCAAAACTCACTGGTCAGTTCTGTCACTCCAGATAAGCATTTCACTACTCCCTTAAAGTATTGCTATGATTAAAAAGAGGTCTAAACTTACATCAGCCATTCATATACTCCACTCCACAGTAAAATGTCTGTACTTAGTGAATGACTCTTGTGGTCTTTATGAAATCCCAGGTTTAATGAGCCTTTCCAGATATGATTAAAGTGAGGTGATTGAAGGCTGGTACTTGACAGAAAATCCCACTCAATATTCCCATTCTTGAACTGGATACACCAAATAAGTTACTTTCCCCTCCCTACAAAATTGTGTCTGGACAAATTCTGCCTTTGGCTATGTCACACATTTTCTCCTTAAGTATTGTTCAAAAAGTATACTTTTGACTCAATCAACTTTTGTTATCACCAAAATGTTTGCTAGGCTTAAAATTAATTATTCCTGAAGTTGGTAATGAGGTTGTTAAAACAAGATAAGAAAGCCCAGTTTGTTAATGAAGCCTCAGGACATCTCTTATCTGGGGATTTGTTCAAATAGCCATCTATAAACATGGTTCTGAATGTCAGAACAGACCCGGACTACAGAAGAAAACCAGGGCAAGAAAGGGTTGAAACTATCCTCTCAAGAGTTAGCAAATCTATGTTGTTTTTATACAATAAATGCAGGATATTAACTGTTTAGAATTCTCTTTGAGAGACATGGAACATACTTCAAATTACTATGGTATCAAATAAACAATTTAACAGAGTAATTCTTTATTATTATTATTGTCTTCATTGAATTATAATTTACACACAGTAAAGTTACACATTTCAAGTTTACAATTTGATGAGTTTTGATAAATATACAGAGTCTTGTAATCACCACCAAAACTATGCTGTGGAACATGACACTCACACCAGAAATTTCCCTGTATCCTTTGCAACAATTCCTTTCTCTTAACCCTTGGTGCTGGCAACCATTGGTCTTTCTAACACTAGAGTTTTTTTCTTTTTCTAGAATTTCATACAAGTGAAATCATACATTATATTTTCTTTGGACCTGACTTTTTTCATTCAGGATAATGGTTTTGATATTCATCCAGACCATTGTGTGTGGCAGTAACTGAACCCTTTTTTTCTGAGTGGGATACCACTGTATGGGTGTACCAGAGGATCTTCCCAACCCAGGGACCGAACCCAGGTCTCCCGCATTGTGGGTGGACTCTACTGACTGAGCCGCCAGGGAAGCCACGTGGATGTAGCATTATGTGCTTATTCACAAGTTGATGGACATGTGGATTATTTCCTGTTTGGGGTTATAGCAGATAAAGTTGATACAAATAGTCAAGGGCAAGTCTTTGGGTTGAGACATGTTTTTCTTTCTCTTTGGTAAGTACCTAAAAATGTAATTCTTGGGTTATGTGTTAAGTGTATATCTAGTTATAGAAAAAGCTGCTAAACTATTCTCTAGTGTAGCTGAACTTTTTAAAAATAGATCTACAATGCTGTGTTAGTTTCACACATATAGCAAAATGATTCCATTTTATATGCACATTCTTTTATACATACATATATTTCAGATTCCTTTCCCTTATAAGTTATTACAAAATATTGAGCATGTTTCCCTAGATGAACTTTTTTGATATCCAGCAGTTTCTTGGAGGTCTGGTTGCTTTACATTTTGAATATACTTGGTATGGTCAAAATTTTAAATTTTAGCCATTCTAGTGGGTGTGTAGTGGTATCTAATCACGATATTATTTTCATTTCCTAATAATATTGAATATTTTTTCATATACTTATTTGACGTTTATGCATTGCCTTTGGGGAGGTATCATTTAAATCTTTGGCTAATTTTTCACTTGGGTTTTGTTTTCTAATTAGTGAGTTGTAAGATCTCTAATAAATTCTGAATATAAGTCCTTTGTCACTACACATTTTACTAATATTTTTTCCCAGTCTGTGACTTTTGTTTTATTAAGAGTGTCTTTTAGTGGGACAAATGTTTTTAATCATGATGAAGCTCATTTTTTCATTGTTTTGTGGTTTGAGATTTTTCAGCCTTATTTAATAAACATTTACATAGCTTAAGATCACAAACATTTTCCCCCAGGTTTTGTTTAAGATGGTTTATAGCTCTAGCTTTTATATATTTTTTCAGTTTTTATATTTATTTTTTTATAGCTTTTATATTTAGGTAAGTGATCTATGTAGAGATAATTGTTGTATATGGTATGAAGTGAGAATCAAGATATATATATACACATATATATGCATATACATATCGGAGAAGGCAATGGCACCCCACTCCAGTACTCTTGCCTGGAAAATCCCACGGATGGAGGAGCCTGGTGGGCTGCAGTCCATGGGGTCTCGAAGAGTCGGACACGACTGAGTGACTTCACTTTCACTTTTCACTTTCCTG
>SJYQ01042338.1:336459-360051 GCA_006410935.1 Redunca redunca
TCACTTTTCACTTTCCTGCATTGGAGAAGGAAATGGCAACCCACTCCAGTGTTCTTGCCTGGAGAATCCCAGGGATGGCGGAGCCTGGTGGGCTGCCGTCTATGGGGTCGCACAGAGTCGGCCACGACTGAAGCGGATTAGCAGCAGCAGCAGCATGTATACATATATATATCTTGTGTGTGTGTGCTAAGTTACTTCAACTGTGTCTGACTCTTCTTAATCCAATGGACTTTAGCTCGCCAGGCTCCTTTGTCCACGGGATTTTCCAGGCAAGAATATCTGGGTGGGCTGCCATGCCCTCCTCCAGGGGATCTTCCTGACCCAGGGGTTGAACCCATGTCTCTTATGCTTCTTGCACTGGCAGGTGGATTCTTTACCACTAAGCCACCTGAGAAGCCCCATGTATATTGCATATGGATATACAAGTTCTTTTGTAACCTTTGTTGAAAAGACAATCTTTTAACTACTGAATTGACTTTATACTTTAATTGATATTAAAGTACCTATTAAATTACCTATGTATGTGTGGACTTCTTTCTGAAGTCTTTTCTCTGTTCTAGTGTTCATAAGTCTGTCTTTTGATAATGTGATACTCTCTTGACTACTGTAAACTTATATGAAGTTTTTAGTTTTTAAACTTATTTTGGTTATTTTAGGTGCTTTGAATTTTCATATAATTTTAAGAAACAGTTTATGAATTTCTTCAAAAGAAAGTCTGAAATCTTGATTGAGATTGAGTTGAATCTGTAGATCAATTTAAGGAAAAGACACCTTTTAACACTACTGATTTCCAGATCAATAAACAGGAGATATCTCTAGATTTATTTAGGTCTTTTAAACATTCAATGATGTTTTATAGTTTTCAGTTAATAAGTTTTGCATTTTTTGGTTAAATTTACTCAGAAATATTTTCTACTTTTGATGTTATTCTTAATAGTTTTAATTGTTGGTTACTGAACTCCAATATTTTGGCCACCTGATGCAAAGAACTGACTCACTGGAAAAGACCCTGAGGCTGGGAAAGATTGAAGGCAGGAGGAGAAGGGGACAACAGAGGTTGAGATGGTTGGATGGCATCAGTGACTCGATGGACATGAGTTTGAGCAAGCTCCAGGAGTTGTTGATGTAAAGGGAAGCCTGGTGAGCTGCAGTCCAAGGGGTTGCAAAGAGTTGGACACGACTGAGCAACTGAACTGAGTTGAATGTATAATAACATAATTGATTTTTGTATATTGAACTGTGATTTGTGATATGATTATATAACATTAGATCTAATAGCTTTTCTGTGGATTTCTTAAAGTTTTCTACTTAGATAATTATGTTGTCTATTAATAAATACAGTTTTATTTAATACATATTTGTAAAAAGTCAATTCTGCTGCTGCTGCTGCTGCTGCTAAATCACGGCAGTCGTGTCCGACTCTGTGCGACCCCATAGACGGCAGCCCACCAGGCTCTCCCGTCCCTGGGATTTTCCAGGCAAGAACACTGGAGTGGGTTGCCATTGCCTTCTCCAATGTATGAAAGTGAAAAGTGAAAGTGAAGTAACTCAGTTGTGTCAACTTTTGGTGACCTCATGGACTGCAGCCTACCAGGTTCCTCTGTCCATGGGATTTTCCAGGCAAGCGTACTGGAGTGGGGTGCCATTGCCTTCTCCGAAAAAGTGAATTATATATTTGTCAAATGTCTATTTAACAAATATGTTCTTACTATATATTGCAATTAATGTCAAAAGAAATTTGTCAACTGTTTATTTAACAAACATATACTTGTCATTTATTATACTTTATGATATGATTTTTTTTCTTTTTCATATCATAAGTTACATTGATTTTCTAATCATAAACTAGCTTTGCATGTGGACAAACTCTGCTTGGCAATGATGTAATAAATTGAAGAGGAAGAAGCTATTGCTTGTTTTAATGATTCTGTGCCCTGTATGTGATTTTCACTTAGTAAAAATCTACTTTTAAATATAGTCAATTAAAAGAAGTGAATGCAAGCTAGGAAAGAATTTTTTGAAGGGTTAGAATTAGAGAAAGTATAACTTTTCCGGCTTTCCTGAAGTAGTGCCTTTTTGCAGAATTGTGCAGTTTTTTGTGTGTTGTAAATTTCCTTAAATTCAGAAATAGATAATTTAGACCAAATAGCCTATACACCCATCAAACAAATACAGAAAGGCAAAAATGACAATTTTAGTATTCATTATTTTTTATCATTTGCATCCCATATATAATGGATATGTACATAAATTGTATATATCCACACAAATAAGTCAATTTATCTCTCCTCTCTGTCATTCTCTCTGTCTGTCTTTCTGCACATACACAAGCACATTGCCTGCCACAACATGTTCACTAACACATACTCACAAGCACACACATGTAGGCAAATAAAAAATACCTTAATATATTGGTCAGCTTCTCTGTCAATGGGATTTCCCAGATGAGAATACTGGAGAGGATTGTTATTTCCTTCTCCAGGGGATCTTCCTGACACAGGGATCAAACCTAGACTCCTGCACTACAGGTGGATTCTTTACAGTCTGAGCCACAGGGAAGCTCTAATATATTGGTCACTTAAATGACGAACCAACAGCTTGCAAACTAGAGGCCAAGCAAAGCTCTCAGAGCCACCAAACTGAGTTAAGTTTTTTCAGTGATTTTCCTTTTCATGTTTTTCTTCATGCTCTTATATAACGTATATAACCTTTATGTATAAGGGAGAGAATGTGATATAATTGTTTGGAGCAAGTTTTGCTATGTGACTAATCTTTGCATCATGGGTTAAACAAAGTAATTTAGCATGAGGAAGGGAAACTCAGCCATAGGTGCAGAGATGGGAGGATCTGAGTGAGACAGCATGAAGGGAAAGATTACAAAAAGCAGACAAAAGAACTGAAAAGTGTAGCAGCTGGGGCTGCTCAGTGATTGCATACTATTGTGCATGATTCATGCTCCTGAGTATAATCACAGAATTTTAGCACAGCCTAATAGCCTACGTTCAAGATGATGAAATGGAGTCATTAAGAATAAGTTAAGTCTGATCAGTATATTCTGCTCAACAAGCCATGGCAGTGTATAATCCATTTTAAAAAGCTGTCCGTTAAAATAGTTAAAAATATTTTGGCACTTTTTGGAGTAAGCTTTCTTTTTCTTGGGAAATTCACTTGGGAAATACACTTCAACATCTCTTTGCTCAGTTATGCTGCTTAAATGAGGAGTTTGATATATTGTGGAGCAGTCACCACCACTCAGGGTAAGGGTCACACAGTCCGTACACTGCCAGCCTAAGGGGATGCTCTTCATATAAACTTCCAGTTTAAAAGTACTCCCCTCTCCAGAATTGTGCAGTATTGCAGCCCTGTTTACAGGGGCCAGAATTGAATATTTCTGTCTTGTTTCCTTTCAATATCCTCATTGCTAGGACATAATGCATGGTTCACAGTAGATACTTAGTAGCACTTAAAAGAATTAATTATGGATGAACACAATGGTAGCTAAATTTAAACAGTAACATTTAGAAACAGAATGTTTGAAGAAGTAGTTATCAGAAGAATAAATACTTCATTAAATACTCATTTATTAAATGACCAAAACATTCAGGATATCCTATGTAAGTGAGAGCAGAACACGTGACTGAAAAGTAACAGGGGGCTTCCCTGATGGCTCGGTGGTAGAGTCCACCTGCCAGTGGAGACATGGGTTTGATCCCTGATGGGGAAAGATCCCACATGTCATGGAGCAAGTAAGCCTGTGCGCCACAACTACTGAGTCTGTGCTCCAAGCCCAGAAGTCGCAACTACTGAAGCCCACAATCCCTAGAGCCCATGCTCCATAACAAGAGAAGCCTCTGCGGTGACAAACTGGTGCACTGCAAGTAGAGAGCAGCCCCTGTTACCGCAACAGAGAAAAAATCCATGCAGCAACGAAGACCCAGCACAGCCAAAAATAAACAATTTTTTAAAAAATAAAGGTAATAGGGAAGTGTCTATAAAGAAAAGGAAAGAACTGGGAAAACTTCAGCTTCATGAGTGCCTTGGAGGAAAGCTTATAGTTTCCTCTAAGTTCACCTTCGCCTGCTAGGATTGGCCCTGTCTTTACTGGCCGAAAGTGGGGCCCAACGTGGCTCTCTGCATTCCCAGGACTGGATCACGGAGCATCATATGGACAAGGCTTACCCTTCTCATTCTCTGCTCCTAAAATCTCAGTCTATTGTAAACTGATTCTGTGGTGATGTTGAACTGTGTTTAATTTAATTTGTCAGTTCTAGTTTCCTACCATATATAGAGAGCATTTAGCCAAGATGATGAGACTAATGATGACAACAGGTTGAATTTGAAATCTGGGGATTAAAATTCTACATTTGGCTAAATCATCTATGCTAACATAAATGATATTATATTTGGAAACAAACTTTGTATTTGCCTTCTATCTTTTGTTTATCTACAAGGTCAGTAAAACTTCAGCATTATTATACTGTTATGGATAGCAATTAAGCAATTTAGAATCCAGTGTTTTCATACTTCATGATGAATAAAATGTCACCCACTCTATGAGACATATTAAAAATTAACCATTTTTGCAATTTTTAAGTTTATTGATTTCTTTAAAGGCACATTGGGATACCAGCCAAGCACAAAAATTCATACATAGTCATTAGATATGTGCATTGGCTTCAAAGGTATGTTGACGAGAATAAGAAAGCAGATTAAGAAAACATTTTTACGGCATCTTGGAACTCTTATCTATTATAAAGTCTAAAACAGTTTCAAAAATCCTATAAAGGATATGCTATTTGTAGGGCCGATGGTCAGCTTGTAAGATGTAATGGTTTTCTCATATTGGTCATTAATCTTTATTTCAGCAATAATCACAGACCACCATAAATTCTAAATACCCATGGAGTTTTTGGTCTGATATTATTCTGCACTTTAATGCCCAAGCATTAAAAATAGACCAAGAATTTGAGAATTTGTTTTCTTTTAATCAGTTGCAATGTAAAATGTTTATGAATCTCAATCCTGAAAAACTATTTTAATATGATGAAATACTTTGGAACACTTTAAAAAGCCTTGACAGGATTGAATTACATCCTTTATAGTGGAATCGACAGAGGGACTTTTTAAAAAGCCATATTTAGCTGTAAAGTTTTGCAAGATAATGTTTAAGGTGCAACTTGAAATCACCTTCCATATGTCTCATTAATAGATTATGACTAGTTCATCCATGAATCACCAGCATGTCATTCTTCTTCCGCATTGAAGTTTCCTGCAAACTAAGGAAATACCAGAGTCCTCTGTTCTCTTGGGTCTTTTTTTATAGGATCCACTCAGTCTGGACTGCCTCTTGATAATGAAAGCCAGCATTAGAAGATAGGCCATGCTTCCAATGGGGTCAAAATCTTAGTAATTGGCCCTAATTACTCTGGAATATTATATCCCAGGTTTAGGCTTCTTTCCATCGTCCGTATTGTATTCATCAATCATGGTTTTCTGTCATAACTTGGCAAGAGTCTCTAGAATGCTGTATATTGTTAAAACAATCCTACATTTCCTGAAATAGACATTCTATGTGTCCAAGGGTGAAGAAATCTTTGGGAAAGTTCTTTCTTCTTGAATTAAGTGGTATATAAAAAAATACTTTTATAATAATCATATGCTAAATATCTAGACCAATAATTCCTTAAAATCTTTTGAATCAACTACTTTCATTGAATGTAGACTGTTTCAGTAAAATAATGAGGAGAATTTCACACATTATCTGACAGAAAGTTGATGATATAATGAAAATACAGCATTACCTTATATCAAAGCAGTTTATTTGGAAAATTAATAATATTTTCAATTCAGAACTTATGATTAAGACAGAGCTATTTGTATAGCCTTTGGGAAATTCTTAATAGTTATTATTGGTTAATTATGGGTCTTTCCCGGTGAGTGTGTGCTCAGTTGCTTTTGTCATGTCTGACTCTTTGCGACCCCATTGACCCCACCAGGTTCTTCTGTCCATGGGATTCTCCAGGCCAGAATACTGGAGTGGGTTGCCATGCCCTCCTCCAGGGGATCTTCCCAACCTGGGGATCAAACCCAATCTCCTGCGTCTCCTGCATTGCAGGCAGATTCTTTACTGCTGAGCCACTGTGGAAAGCTCCGATCATTTCCTAGTAAGTCACATTTATTAAATTTATTGAAGAAGAAAGTGGGTGCATCTGTCTGACAAAGCAGAAGCGGAACCATAGATATCATTCTCTTGACTTAATACTGTTCAGGCCCCAGGGAAATATTTCTCTCCATCTCTTGTTCTTTGTATGAAAAAGAAAGGTGAGTATATCCTATTGCTATGAATGTTGTAAAGGTTTATGGGTTTTGCCTCTGCTGGCAGCAGAGACAGACACAGCTCATGCGTTTAGAAGGCATATTTGTCAAGGCTGGAAAATACAGCAGACTTTATGTAGGTGTTTGGTTGCTTGACTTGTAAGTTAAATGTTTAGCCTCTATTTGTACTTTATCTGCCTCAGTTCCCACCTTCATATATCTGACTCCTCCTCTCTTGCCAATTTCTTCTCTCAGAGCCTGCCTCTCTTGAAACGCTTTATCTACAACACCTTTATCTCTCATTCAGTTTTCACTGGTTGTTCCTTCCTTGGAATCACTCTTTCTTGTCTTGTGGGTAAAAAATTTCCATCTTCAAGAATCTATTTGAGTTAACACTTCTTTGAAATTTTCTCAAGAACCCCCGCTTCAACATGGATTGATCTAAAATAATAGTTAAAATATGAGACGCTAACATTGAGTGCTAATATAAGTTCTAAAATATTAAGTGCTTATATATATTAATATATTGGGCTATTATATATAGGCATATATATGTGCTCAGTGCTTAGTTGCTTCAGTCGTGTCCAACTCTTTGTTACCCCATGAACTGTAGCCCTCCAGTCTCCTCTCTCCATAGGATTCTCCAGGCAAGAATACTGGAGTGGGTTGCCATGCCCTCTTCCAGGGGATCTTCCCAACCCAGGGATCAAATCTGTATCTCTTGAGTCTCTTGCATTGGAGACATATGCATACATAGGCATGGGGCCTGGCACAGAGCAATAACTCAATATGTTTCCTTTTTTAAAATTAGTTCTTCTTGTTAAGTTTAATTATCCTCTCCTTACCCTTATCTCACCCTCTCCCCACCATACTAGATTAGTTAACACTATGCTTCCAAAGCATTCTGTACTCCCATATTGGATTTTTAACACTCATATACTCAACTAGTATTTGTCTTTCTGTGTATGTCTCATTCATTCTTTTAAACCAAGAATCCAGTATTAAGCTCAATTAACAAATTAGTTTCCAGAAGGAAAATAGGAGATAGTATTTGCCGAGATATGTGAGGGCCTAGAATACAGAAGTAGAATTGGAGAGAATGGATAACATTACAGGATTTTAAAATAAAATTAAAAAGCTATGAGGAATGTACAATAAATACTTACAAAAATAAAAGAAGGGGCATTTGAGGCATTTTCTTTGATACTCCAATGGGTTATTTATCTGGAAATGGTAGGGAATTGTTAAATGAATCTGTTTACTCCCTTATCCTTTTACTCCAGTTCCATTAGAGATACTCAGCTGCCTTACATCAACTGCCAAAACATCTTCTTCAAAGTCAATGTGCCTTGTTTATATCTTCTTCAAGAAAAAAAAAAAAGCTCTCAATTAAGCATGAGATAATTCTTTTTATTGTCTATATCTGGCATATAATAGGTATTTAACAAACAGTGTAAAGTATTGCCCTTCCAAACAATAATATAACTGCAAAATATGCATACATATGATCACTTCTGTTAAAAGAAGTTTGATTTAAAAATTTTAACGGAGGTTCAGGATACTATTCTTAACCCTGGCCAGCTCTCATTTGGAAGTAGTAATGCAGTAGCTTCGGTTTACCTCGTATCTTAAGAGCACACAACCTCTTGATAGCATAGAAATATAAAGTATTTCTATGACAACATACAGATAAACAAGGCTTCCCAGGTGACTCAGTGGTAAAAATCTTCCTGCCAATACAGGAGACTCAGGAGACACAGGTTCAATCCTTGTTGAGAAGATCCCCTGGAGTAGGAAATGGCAACTTTCTCCAGTATTCTTGTTTGGAAATTTCCATGGAGAGGAACTTGGTGGACTGCAGTCCATGGGGTCAGAGAGTTGGACGCAACTGGGCACACAGAGGCAAATAAACAAGATAGCTGGTCATCAAAGCTATCTAGTTTCTATGGATTGATATTACTGATTATATTCTTAGCTGAGTCATAGGAAGCCACTCATATTGTTTTTGACAACAGAATTTCTCTTTTTAGACAATACTTTTTAGGCCCTCTGGAAAAATGTTGAAATATGTCACGTGGGAAGACAATTATAATGACTGAATTTCAGTGAAATCTTTCTTGTCTCTTTTTATACTTTATCCACTCAATTTATAAAATATAAGAAGTTTATCCAATTTCTGCACTTTTCCCTTTCCATTAAACGTAATAGTTATAATTGACCAATTATGTTAAAAATCAAGAAATGAGTATCCACCCATTAAAAAGACATTTTCTCACTCTAGGGCTGGCAAAAATTAGCAGTAAAAATACAGGAGAAAAATAAGCATGTTAAGTAGAGATTACTTTAAGTCAGTTGTATCTACATGAGATGACAGGTCTGTGAGTAACAGGACAAAACACTGAGGGACAGGTAAAAATGATTACAAGAGACTCAATAGCTTTTTAAAAAGCCTTTTCTTTAGCAACTCGTTATCCTGAAGAAAGTTATAAACTGTATTAGAAAACACTTCTATCTGAGTTGAAAATTGCTTCAAAAACTCTCAATGGAGCACTAGATGAGGTAAGCAAATTTAATGGTTTCAAGCCTACAATTACATTTCCACTCTCTGTGCTTCCACATTTCCCTAAGACATCCCAGTGAAATTACACAGAAACATAGCTGTGTAGCTAATACTCATAGCATAACTCATGTATGTGACACAACTGGTCTGAAAAAGGTTGATACATTAAACAGCAGAGGAATTAGTTTTTAAGCCATGTTAAAGGATGTGGTGGAAAAAAAACATCTGGAAAAGAACAGGTTGATTGAAATAGGCCTGCATGGTTTCAGAAACGGAAGATCATATTAAACTAATCTCCAAAAGAACTCTGAGAGTATTACTGCCAACATAGACAAAGGCAGTTCAAGGATGTAATACATTTGGATTTTCAGGGATCATATGAAAATGCTGGAGCTTAAAGGGTCAGTCTAGCAATGAGTTATCCTTTTATCCTTCCCATTGTTTTCAAAGATGAAGCTCTGGCTTGTTTTAGAGATACATAGGGACAGGCAGGAACATTTACATTCGTTGTGCCTACTATGTGCTGGGCTATGACTGATATTAGAGTGATATATCTTCATCCTAAGATGTCTGGTCTGGAAGCCAGGCAACAATTTTGACAACACAATAGAGACAAACACTAATCCAGACAGATTTTACATGATCTGCTTGAGATGGTTAAGGGGAATTTGAATTTTAAAATTAAAGCTGAAGATAGTCCTCATCCCCATCTAATGATGATGATATATACAGGAAGGCATATGGTGTTCTGCAGAAGCACTTTGTAGAAATAGAAAAGAAATGATATAACCAGAATCCTAAAGCAAAATGTCATTTTGTACATTTTTTAGTCATTTGTAAAGCAACTTTGACTCTCTTAAAATAAGCTTAAATCTTGTTGAACAGATAAGTAATTTAATTAGATTGGTGACAGCAGTTATCAATTGAATCTAGCTGCATGATTTATGTTTAATCATAGAATTATAAGCTAGAAAGAATCATAGACTATAGTTCCAAGATTCTTGAAGTGTGTTTTATAACACAAAGTAAAAGTTTTTATGGTCAAATAGTTTAGAAATTAATGGGCTAAATGAAGTGAAACTGGGTTTTCTTCTTAAGGAAATTTCACTGAATTTACTCTCCTAATGTGTATTTTTCCTCCCCACAAACAGACAGCACATAGAAAGTCCAACATAATGTTAACTGGAAGTGGCAAAAGTTGGCAGTGTTCCTTGTTCTGGGGGAAAAGATTTTAGTTTTTCTCCACCGGGTGTGTTCCTGGCCATGGGTTTTTCATATATCGCCTTTGTCATGGTAGGTTTCTTCTATTTCTGGTTCATTAAGTGTTTTTGTTGTGAAAAGCTGTGGAATTTTGTCAAGTTTTCTGTTGCATCAGTTGAGATGATTTGGGTCTTTTTTCCTTCATTCTGTTAAGGGTACATACCGCATTGATTTTTGTCTGTTGACCCATTCTAAAATTCCAGGAGTGGATTCTACTTGGTCATGGTGTATAACCCTTTTAATGTACTGCTTTTGTTTGCTCGTAGTTTGTTCAGGATTTTTATGTTAATATTTGTGAAGGATATTTGTGATATTCTTGTGGTGTCTTTGCCTGCCTTTGGTATCAGTGTAAAAGTTTTCAAAATACATTCTGGATTCAAAAAAAAAAAGAGAGAGAGAGCATGGCTTATAGTATTTACCAAAGTACTCTGTGCACACACTTAATGGGAACATGCATTGGAGAAGGAAATGGCAACCCACTCCAGTGTTCTTGCTTGGAGAATCCCAGGGACGGGGGAGCCTGGTGGGCTGCCATCTATGGGGTTGCACAGAGTTGCACATGACTGAAGCGACTTAGCAGCAGCAGCAGCAATGGGAACATGCAAGAATATGAACACTTCATGGGAATATGCACTGGAAAACTCTTTGGAAGATATTGCTTTTGCCCAACTCCCTTATTTTGCAGAGACAGAATTAAGATTCAGTGGGTGAAATGATTTACACAGTCAAAAATCGGTTATAGTGAGCCAAGATTAAGAATCTTGCTCTTAGATTTTCAATTAGCACTCATTCTTTTAAACTATGGTCTTCAATTTGCACACACATAACTCTCAGAGAACTTAGGAATTTTCCTGACATACGTTAGCATAGATAGTATTAAGGGAATCTAGTGCCATATTTGTTTCTTAAAATTGATTTGTCTTAAGAACAAGACTGTGAGTTGAGTTGACCATTGGGGCATATCGCTTTCATCTTTCCTATAACATCTTCTAAGATACCCTTTCTTTTTATTTGATACACTAGGAAAAATTATTTACTTTTATAGAAAAGCCATATGCTTTTAAGAAATTTACCTGGCTGTCATTGGCTATCCACAGAATTATAAAGAGTACTATTAAATGAAAAAGCTTGTTACTTCAGCTTACATAATATTGGTCTCATCAATGTAATAGTTATTAACACCCACAGAACATAAATATATTTACATTTTGATGGCATTTGCCACTAATGTGCCGTGGATTATTAATGATCAATGAAGCAACCTGTATAAGTCATTATATTGCAAACTCAGTGCCCATTGATTTCATGTATGTATCTACTACCCTTATTTCTGTTACTTTCGATGAGTCTGTGTGCCTGTCTGAGACTAGCCCTTCCATCCGTGTACTAAAGTCCCTCCTCTCCCACCTACTAGAGGTATCACCTAAGCCTTTCTCTCTCTGTCTCTTGAATCTCTGTGTTGTATTATTCTCTTTCATATTAAAAACAATCTCCTCCAACTTTTATAATTAAAAAAAAAAACCACAATGCCCTTTTGATTCCGCTGTTTCCTCCAGCTCTTTCTCCTTTTTCTATTGCCTTTCATAGTAATAAATTCCCAGAGTTATCTATACTTATTGTCTCTGTTTTCTCTCTTCCAATCTTCTACAAAACTAATTGCCTTGTGTCTTTGATCCCTATCGCTTCAAAGCCACTCTTGTCAAGGTCATCCCAGTCTCCCCCATTAATAAATCTAATGGTTAATTCTTAGCCCTTGTGTTACTTCAGGGCATTGGATATGGTTGATCACGTCCTTCTCTTTGAAATACTTTCTTCACTGAGCTTCTAGTACACCACATTTTCCTGTTTTTTTTTGTTTGTTTGTTTTTGTCTGCCCCTTGCCACTCCTCAGGGTCCTTTTCTGGGCCCTTGACAGTCCCAGTCTTTGGACATAGGGCTTACTTGTTTCTCTTCTTATCTGTAGTCACTTCTCATATGACTTCCTTTAGCTTCTCAGCTTTAAATACAATCTCCATGCTTATGACTTTCAGCCTTCTACACTGCCATCTCCGTGTTTTTTTTCTTGGTCTCCAGATTTGTATACTGCGATACCTACTTGATATCTGTACTTAGGTGGCTAAAAGACATCTCAGAATTTCCAAACACCCCATTTCCATTCTTCCTTTCCAATTGTTTTTCTTGCATTTAATCCGTTTCCACTAATGATAGCTCAGTCTTTCCAGTTTCTTATCCTTGACTCTTCTCTTTCCTTGTATCTCATATGCCCAATGCCATCAAGAAATATTTTAAGCTCAAAATTCAAAATGTCTCCAAAATAAGACCATTTCTTATCACCTCCACTGCTGTTCTTCTGGTTCCAGAAACTATCATGTCTTGCTCAGACTTTTATCCTTGTGCACCAACCCCCATCTTGCTTTCCCGTCCTTATCCAACGTCTGTCACAGCAGCCAGAGATGTCCTGTTAAAATATCTGGTTGAATATTCCATGGCTATTTTTCTTAGAGAAAATCCTGAAGAGTTCGCAATAGCCTACAAGACCCTCCCTGACTGGGTTCTTACTGACTCTCCACTATTAACTAACCTCCAGTTCCTTTAATCTGCTCCAGCCAGGTAGCTGTAGTGTTCTTTGTACGTGCCAGGCTGCTCTCAGAGGAGGACATTTATTCTTGCTGTGCTCTCCATCTGTAACACTTTTCCTCAGCAACATCATGGCTCATTTCCTCACCTCTTTCTTGTCTGTTCAGATTTCATCTCTTCAACAAGAGATCTTCCCTGATTCCTGTGTTTAAAATAACAATAGTCTTCAGAACTTCCTCACACTCTCTGATGCGTTGTTTTTCTTCATATCATCTAGCGCCTTCTAACGAAATTTACCTATTGCTCTACTTATTATGTGTCTCCACACAGTAGAATATGAACTGTGAGAAGACAAGCTTTCTTATGTGCTTTATTCACCACGGTATTTCAAATGGAAAAAAAGGGGTGTTTGAAAAGATAAAATATGTACAGTATGCTGCTGCTAAGTCGCTGCAGTCGTGTCCGACTCTGTGCGACCCCACAGACGGCAGCCCACCAGGCTCCCCTGTCCCTGGGATTCTCCAGGCAAGAACATTGGAGTGGGTTGCCATTTCCTTCTCCAATGCATGAAAGTGAAAAGCAAAAGTGAAGTCACTCAATTGTGTCCGACTCAGAGACCCCATGGACTGCAGCCTACCAGGCTCCTCCATCCATGGCATTTTCCAGGCAAGAGTACTGGAGTGGGGTGCCATTGCCTTCTCTGTATGTACAGTATACCAACTTTGAAATAGTGAGTATATTTAGGGAGGGATGGTATGGAACAAAACTTGATGGAGGTAAACAGTTTTATTTTTATTATTTAGTTTTATTATTTGTAACATGTTCTTTTTCTTAATAACAAAGGACCCAATTATGGTAAGAGATCATTCTGATAACATATTGATGGTGCATACAAGGGTTTTAGTTGTATTTTCCCTTTGAAATTCTGAATGTTTAAAACGTCTTATAATGTTTTTTTTTAATGTGTATTTTAACTTTAGTTTACTTTACAATACTGTATTGGTTTTGCCATACATTGACATGAATCCACCACGAGTGTACATGCGCTCCCAAACATGAATCCCCTCCCACCTCCCACCCTATAACATCTCTCTGGGTCCTCCCCATGCACCAGCCCCAGGCATCCTGCATCCTGCATTGGACATAGACTGGTTTTAACAGAACAATTTGCTGTGAAAGGATGGAGCACGTCAGAAATGGAGCACATCTGAATGGCTGGAGCGTGGCTGGGGGAGAGGGACAGATATCAGGAGAGGAAAAAGGCAAAGAAAAGAAAGACAGTGGCAAGGCATAAGGTAGTAACGGAGGTGCTAAGTGAGCTCATTTTGTGAAAGGATGTTTTGAACAAGCATCACAGTGCAGTGCTCCTCAACCTCAACCTGCATGGGAATCATAGAGGGATTTTGTTTTAATAAGCAAATTCCAAGTCAGTTGGTCTGGGAGCGGCTCTGGTTCTGCCCCTGTGGGACTCCCCCAGGCGATACCCAGCACTGGTCCTCGATCGCTGGTAGAATCCCTGAGAGAGTGGAGGAAAATACGGGGTCCAACCCCTAAGATTCTGATTTAACTGCCATTGGATGTGGGCTGGCCCCCATCCCAGAAGTGACGGCAAACCACAGCAGACCTTAAGAACTACTCTAAGGGATCAAGGCCAGGTGCCTTCCTGACTCACCGCCTCTTGTGAGGACTCCTTTGAGGTGTCAACTTCCTGCATCGGCTGGGGGATTTTTGGCAGAGGTCGCTGAACTGTACCAACTGATGGAGCGGGGATTAGGACGCAAATGCAGACCTAGGCTGGTTACTTGACAGATGTGCTTCTTCTGAAGGAGGCCTGGCTGGTCAACTGTTTCAGGAACCTGAATCACCTTTGCGAGCAATGCAACAGTAGGGAAAACATATGCCGACTTCGGAGAAGAAATCTATCAGAGATACTGCGGACTTGTCAGAGCTGTTGCCAGGCCATCAGATCAATCACTTAATCATTTCATTCATTTATTGTTTTCCAAATGTACTGATGATTGGGCATGTGTAAGGCATATAATTTAATGGTGGAGAAGACAGAGTTTTCCCAGGGCTTTCAAGCTTTAAGTTATGAGGGACAGAAAATTATTATCCAATTGTGAATTATTGATAATGTGGTAATTGTTCAATGCATATTCTGGGTACTGAAATCATGAGTAGCATGGAGTGGAGGGCAAAGCTTGCCTGAAGAAACGACAGATAACTGAAGTCTGAAGGGTGAGTGGTCATCAGGAGACCTGGGTCGGAAGCAGGGGGGAAGTGCTGTTGAATACAGAGTGTTAGTCTATTTCTCAGGGTAGTTCTCAGATACGTAAACGATTTTCTTTCTCTTTTTCCCCAATGTGTTTTTACAGAAAGCCTTTAGTAACAGCATTACGCCAAATGCTTCACTTTGTTTTTGATTTCTTTTGCAATTTGGAAAAGCCAGTCCATATCCGAGGAAGAAGTTTGAAACCAGTGGTTTCAGACAAGACAAAATGAGGAGAAGCTATAAGAAACATGGAAAGGAGGGACAGAGTTTGAGCTGAGTGGAGATAATTATTTAAATAGGAGTTGCAGTGGAAGGGAGGAAGAGATGAAGTGAAGAATGTGAGGAGTCTAGAGCTTGTGAAGGCAACTTGAAGACAGGTGCATTAAGTCCAGTGAAAAATGGTGGTGTCCTTGACTAGGACATTTAAGAAGTCATTAAAGGGAAGCAGCCAGTTTGTAAAGGTGTTAATACTACAGGGTTGTGGGACTGATTGGAGGGGTGATGGGAGAGAGGACAGACCTACAGATGGCTCTTAGAATTTAGACTGCTGTGCTCATTTGCGGGTTTCTGCTCTGTGTTTCATGAGCGTTTAACCTCATAATCATAACCTCTTGACTATATTCCAAGTATCCAGTCTCTTTTATTATCTGATTACTTTTAATATCTAATAATTCTAGACATTCAATGACATAAGTATCTTCAAGTACTTAGTATGAAAAACAGGAGGAAATCAAATTACATAGAAATTTTTTTTAAATTGCCATTTCTTTACTGAGGAATGGAATACTATATAAGTGGAAGCATGTTGCTGACCATTCCGTTTGAATTCCTTTTGTCCTGTGATTCTTAGAATATGATGTTTCGGAGTCACTGGGCTAAGGCAGATCTGATGGTGAGATACAGTTTTATGCTGAGGGGTGGAGGGTGGACATGCCAAAGACTTGGAAAAAATATTACCTACCCTAAGAACATCCAATCAAGATGATAATTTGGAACTCAAACAGAAATTGCCAAGAATATTGACAAAATAGCATGATAATCTTACATGGAATTTGTCTACGTTAGTTAATCGTGTTGTTCTGATACACTATAGTCCATGGGATTCCAAAGAGTCGGACTCAACTGAGCGACTTTCACTTCACACTTTACTTCAGATATTCTCATCAAATACAAAATCAATACTTAACTGAGATATCTTTTTCTGAAAGTGAAAGTCTCTCAGTTGTGTGTGACTCTTTGCAACCCCATGAGCAACTATATAGTCCATAGAATTCTCCAGGCCAGAATACTGGAGTGGGTAGCCTTTCCCCTCTCCAGAGGATCTTCCCAACCTAGGAATTGAACCCAGGTCTCCCGCATTACAGGTGGATTGTTTACCAGCTGAGCCACAAAGAGAAAGTGAAATACTTAGAAAAAAAAATCTGCATATGAATATTTTAAAGGTTGGCAGAAACTGTATTTGTAGTTTTAAACTCCTACTCCAAACTATTCCCACTTCAAAGTTGATTTTGATTTCTAACATACTTCTAAGCAATACAAGTGTTAGGTGAAGAATGGAGAATTATCTAAAAAAATAATCATTTTTTTGAAAAATTATGAGAATCCAATAGCTTTTTAAAGTATACTTTAAAAATTCCTTAATATGTGCTGTAGAGAGGTGATTCAGCAATTATTGGGAATAGTAAAAGTCTGACACAAATGCATTAATGCTATTATTAGTATTATAATACAAAAATATATTCTGTTATTAGATATGTTCTAACATTAAATACAAATCTAAAGCTAATTAAGATTATAGCTTTGGGTTACTTATGGCATGTTCATTAATCAAAAACCAGGATATTTGATAGAAAACATTTTTTAATATAAAATATGAAGTGAAAGCAGGAAAACAAATTCTGTGTAGGGATATGAATCTATATGCAAAGAATTTAACAAGTTCAGTGCATGCATTTTAGCAGGGAAGAGGACCAAACTTAACCTCTGCTAGTTAGAACAGGGGCTGGCTTTGTGAAGTTTATTTTTCTGGCATTTGTATTCTATTACCTGAACATTTTGATCATCTCACTAAAGTTGAGAGATTAGAAAATCAGAAAAATATGAAGGTGGTAGCAATGTTGAACTAGCAGAGCCTAAGGAGCTCACATGTTTTAATCACTTCTTCTTCTTTTTTTTTTAATTCCAGCAAGCAAGTTGTAGTTATTTGCTGTTCAAATTTGCTCTTAAGATCAGGAGAGTGCTTTGGACCATTTTATTGGGTAGGTAGGATAAAAATGGGAAATAATCAGAAAAGTAAAATACTTCTTAAAAATTAGATAATTCACCACGAAGGGCCAGTGTTAGATCTCCATCGTCAGGCTCACTATGAAATCCACTCCAAAACGGTAATGATGGGAGTGGCTGCAGTGTCTTGTATTGAGTAACGAGTTCTCCACATTATCTCATTTAATACTTAATACCACCCCCAAAAGACGGCTGCTGTCCCTGTCACAGTATGAGATAAAAATGAAGAAATTGATGCAACTCCTTCATAACTTTTTTCTTTTTAAAATTCATGTGCTCTGACAAACCTTTCAATGTTTATTGTGTATATGTAGGTTAACTGAAGTCCATATTTTATAGAGCCCTGTGGCAATGACTGGGACTTCCCTGGTGACTCAGATGGTCAAAAATCTGCCTGCAATGTGGGAGACCCAGCTTTGATCCCTGTGTGGGGAAGATCGCCTGGCGAAGGGAATGGATACCCAAACTTCAGTATTCTTGCCTGGAGAATTCCATGGACAAAGAAGCCTGGTGGGCTACAGTCCACGGGGTCGCAAAAGAGTTGGGCACAATTGAGTGGCTAACACTTTCACTTTCATGGCAATCACTATTGTTTTATAGGTCACTTTACCAAAGCTTGCCTTTGGGACATATCTATATAATAACAGCCGAGGAAGGAAGATGCCTAATCAGATCACACAGTAGGACAACAGCATGTTAAAATATAACAAGTGGACCACTTTCAAAACTTTCCAGCTGCATTTAGGATTAGGCAGTCCAAATAATTTTGATCTCTTTGAAGCCTTTCTCTTCATTCTGGAAGAATTATATTCTTGTTCTCATTTTTATAGTGTTAGTTGTTATCACTATATTTAACATAGAGGAAGGCCTTGCAGGAGAGTTTTCACCCCTAAGCCTTTATCTCCAAGTGATTTCCAAATTATAAATTTGTGACTTTGAGAAGATGCTATAATAAAAGAGGGGAGAACAAAACAAACCAAACAAAACCGATTTCACAAACAGCAGAGCAGCTTAATGGCAGAGAGTAAAGGGTCTCACAAGTTTGATGCATAAAATTTAGCCACAGAAAAGACAAGAAACAGCTTCTACTAGCCAGAACAAAGGCTGACATTGTGTGATTTCAGTGGCATAATATGTGGGCTTCAAATAAGAGTTCTGGTCAGCGGGACATAAAGGAAGTGCTTCATTAGCTATCATAGTGCATACCTCCCAGGCCTGTACCATGGGGCAGCATGCAGCAAGGGCAAGGGCGCAAAGAATGAGCTATTCACTCAGGTTTCATAATCTTGCTCTGTTTCAGCCTCCTGGGTTGACAGCTTTCAAGTTAAGCATGGAAGGCTCTAAAGAAACAGTCCTACATTCTTCAGTGATAGAGTTTGTTTTTGGAAAATGCCTATCTAAAATAAAGAGATAAAACAAGTTAAGACTGTGAGTTCAATTTATTGCATTAGATGTCTTTCCAGAGCACAGTGATATTTTTATGATGACTGTGAAGACTTCAATAGAATACTTCTACAGAACGATTTATCTCAGATGAAATTATTTGCAATTTCTATGTCATTCAACCCTATGCAATCACATGAATATTCATTGTACAGTGAAAGCTGACTTTGTAAGTAGGAAAATTACAGTGATATTGAGTAGAAGAAAAATAATTCTATGCAGTAGTTTTTCAGGAAAACCACTGTGAATTTTGATCTTTTACCCAGTCATTTAGAGCAACAGACCTTTCTCCCTCAAGGAAAACAGAACTATTTAACTCAAATTCAAATCAATGGCAACGTCACTGAATTCATTTCATATATCTTTGGAGAGAAATACATTATATTTGGGTTTAAATTTATAATAATTTGCTCAATGCCAAGGTCAATCTTAAATCGTGTTGCCAGAAGGCTCAGGGACCTACCTGCATGAAACTGCATAAAGATGCTGAGAACAGCTCCAAATTTAAATTACAATGAAGAGGATCTAAATAAGGATAGAAAACCTATATATTATGTTGTTATTACAGAATTTTCAAAATAAAATTGTGAAATATATCATACAATTCAAGTTCACACTTAACTCTGTTCTTTGTGAAGAGTATCATCATCGCTGCCCTTAAAATATCGAAGATATTTGTTTCTAAAATAATTGAGTAATTTATGATCTATACTTCTTTGAAATGTTACTAGATAGTATGGTGAAGCTGTGGGAAGTCATTGTTTAATGCCTGCAAACATTAAAAATACTGAAATACACCAATCAAAATATCTTTGAACAACTACATAACATTAAAATTTAAAATTACTTGTTTTTCAATGAGAACAATAATTTCTAACCTAAAATACTAGATATAAGCAATCTACAGTCTAGCCAGTCATGTTCAAGATAGTGTCAGAAAGTATGACTTGCACTTACAAAAGCGCCCATGGGTTGCCATCTAAAACAAATATGCTCTTAATTCACAGAGAAATAAGTGATACTCACTGCAATTGATATTTTTCCCACTTCTCCCATTAAAGTGGGTGGGAGTTTCTCCCTTCTGTAATCCCTTTCACCCAATAAATTTGGTAGGAGGTTTTCCTTTCTGCTGACTGTTACAGGCTTGTCCCATTACAGTGACAAGAATTACAGGACTTAGGGCTGTGCAGCTTGCAATTAAGAAGCAGCATATTGGAATTAACAGAGAACACTGCCATGATGACCTGCATAAAGAATAATACAAAGGGGGAAGCTACTGGGGAACCCAGAAGTCTTTGCCCCTCTGTTGTCTCCCTGTATGAATTTTTCTTGGGCTTCCCAGGAGGCCCAGTGGTAAAGGATCTGCCTGCCATTGCAGAACACTTGGGTTTGGTTCCTGGGTGGAGAAGATGTCCTGAAGAAGAAAATGGCAACCCACTTCAGTATGCTTGCCTGGAGAATTCCATGGACAGGGGAGCCTGGAGGGCTACAGTCCGTGGGGTCACAAAAGAGTTGGAGACAACTTAATGACTAAGCACAGTGTAATGTAGCTTTGCTGCTGCTGCTGCTAAGTCGCTTCAGTCGTGTCCGACTCTGTGCAACCCCATAGACGGCAGCCCACTAGGGTTACCCCCGTCCTTGGAATTCTCCAGGCAAGAACACTAGAGTGGGTTGCCATTTCCTTCTCCAATGCGTGAAACTGAATTCATTCAGTTGTTTCTGACTCCTAGTGACCCCATGGACTGCAGCCTACCAGGCTCCTCCGTCCATGGGATTTTCCAGGCAAGAATACTGGAGTGGGTTGCCATTGTCTTCTCCAATGTAGCTTTAGGCTCACTTATAAAGCAGTTTGTCTTAAGTCTTTGTACTTAATTTTATTTTTCTCACTTAGCAAATCACAGTCAGTCCTTAATCTGGTTTTCATATAAATCACATATTATATAGGTTGAATTATCTTCCCCACCCCTCAGTGCTGAAGTCCTAACTCAGAGAGTCTTTATTTGGAGATAGGGTCTTTACAGAGATAAGTTAAAATAACCTTTACAGAGGTTATTAGGGTCGGATGTGTGCTCAGTTGCTCAGTCATGTCTGACTCTTTGCCACCGTATGGACTGTAGTCCGCCAGGCTCCTCTGTTCATGAGATACTACAGGCAAGAATACTAGAGTGAGTTGCCACTTCCTACTCCAGGGGATTTTTCCCACCATGGATCAAACCCATGTCTCTTGCATCTCCTGCATTTCAAGTGGATTCTTTATCCACTGAGCCACCTGGGAATCCTGTATTTCTGGTTAGGAAGACCCAATGTTAAAAACATCCTCAGTGTTTATAAGTTCAGTGCATTTCAATAAAATACCATATGTTTTTTACTTTTATCCTAGATCAAGATAAGTTGGTTACAAAGTTCATCTGGAACAATAAACAAGAACATCCAAGAAGTTGTTGAAATGGATGACAGGAGTCTGGCCCAATGAGAGATTAAAACATTATGCATATATGCTCAGTCATGTCCAACTCTTTTGTGACCCCATGGACTACAGCCCATCAGGATCCTCTGTTATGGGATTCTCCAGGAAAGAATACTGGAGTGGATGGTCATTTTCTTCTCCAGGGAATCTCCCTGACCCAGGGACTGAACCCACGTCTCCTGTGGTTCCTGCATTGGCAGGTGGATTCTTTACCACCAAGCCACGTGGGAAGCCCTAAAACAGTATAAAGCCCTTTAAAACTCTATGATATTGATATGTGAATAGAAAAACAGACCAATGTACTAGACTTGAAAGTCAAGAAAAAAAAAAAAAGACTAAGTGCATATGGGAATTTATGACAAAAGGCAGCACCTAAAGGATATAAAATATTGTTGGGCTCACTGGCTAGCCATATGGAAGAAAATAAAATTAAACTCATTCTTCATACTGTACTAGAGAAGTAACCATAAAAAGATCAGAGTTTTAAAGCAAGGGAATAAAAAGAATCACAAGTACTACAAGGAAATATGAGTAAATGTCTTTGTAACATGGGCATAGGAGATTTTTCTTAGTGTGGCTAAGAATCCAAGAACAATAAGGAAAGTGACTGATAAATTTGCTCTATGAAATAAAAACATTTTGCATGGAAAACAGCATAAGCAAGTAAAAAGACAAACTGGGGAAATCATTTAGAGCTTATGTCACAGAAAAATGAATCATAATATTTTTATTGTTAAGTGGTTTTCAAGAATTGAGAAGAATAAAACAAGAATCTTATGGAAAATAGGTGAAATAAATGAATAGACAGTACACATAAGAAGAAATGTAGATGTCCCTTATACACACGGAAGGTGGCTGCTGCTGCTGCTGCTGCTGCTAAGTCGCTTCAGTCATGTCTGACTCTGCGCGACACCGCAGATGGCAGCCCGCTAGGCTCCTCTGTCCCTGGGATTCTCCAGGCAAGAATACCGGAGTGGGTTGCCATTTCCTTCTCCAATGCATGAAAGTGAAAAGTAAAAGTGAAGTCGCTCAGTCATGTCCAACTCCTAGCGACCCCAAGGACTGCAGCCCACCAGGCTCCCCCATCCACGGGACTTTCCAGGCAAGAGTACTGGAGTGGGTTGCCATTGTGGTGTTTAATCTCACTTAAAATAAGAGGAATTCAATGTAAAATTACACTGCAATACCATTTCTCTTCCTTTAGAATCACAAAATTTAAATTCAAGTGCAACTCCTGTTGGCCAGGCTCTTGAGAATAGCCACTCTTGCGAGTTTACTGGCAAGAACGCAAAATGTACACTCCATATAGTGGGAAATTTGGAAATACTCGAAGAAACTACATATACATTGATTCTTGGATCCAGTAATCTGACTGCTAGAAGTCTTGCTTGAGTTACACCTCCAAAAATGCACAGAAAAATTGAATTTTTCATAATAACAGAAAATCCATCAACATGTGGAAATAACTGTGGGAAAACATTCCCACAATGGAATACCATGCAGCCATAGAGAGATATGAGAAAGGTATCTATAGGTTCATGTAAAGTAATATCCAGAATATATTTTTAAGAGGGAAAAAAAAAAAACAAAAAAGACGTGAACCAATGTGTAGAATATGCTGAATATATTTTTTTCACAAGAAAGGGGATTCAAGTATATATTGATTTAAAAAAATAAACTTGGAAGGATACATCAAAAATGTTAAAATAATGATATAGGAAACATTACAGTAAATAGAAAAAAGTTCTGCCTGCTCTATTTTTTCTTTTCAGTTTTTTAAATTGTTTTACATTGTAAGTGATGTGGAGTATGAGACATGAGAACCAGATTAGCCAAATGCAGTGAATGGACCTTGTTTGGATTTTGATTCAAAATTGCAATTCCCAAAACAGATTTTTGAAACACCCAGAAAGGTGTAAATATAGAATAATTATTAGGTGATATTAAGGATATTAAGGAATATAATATTGTGTTTTAGATGTGACAACCAGAATAATGTGGCTATGTTTTTTAAAAGGTCTTACCTACTAGACATATAAATTCAGGTATTACAGACAAAATAATATATCTTGGATTTTTAAATACTGCAGAAGAGAGGGGGTTATATATCTCANTAACATATCTTGGATTTTTAAATACTGCAGAAGAGAGGGGGTTATATATCTCAAATGCCTTAACATTACACATACATTTTGACCTCTCAATTACAATTTCTAGAATTTATTCTAAATATATAGTTATGAATGTGTATGAAGATTTCGCTAGAGAAATACTTATTCCAGAAGTTTTTAGGGGCAAAAACCTGGAAATGCTTTGTGTTAAAATAATTATATTAGTTAAATAAATCAAATAATGCAATATCACCTTTAAAATTATGTTGAAAAAGAATTTTTATAAATTGAATGGAAAAGTGTT
>SJYQ01042387.1:0-11722 GCA_006410935.1 Redunca redunca
TGTTCCTGAAACTGGGTCTTTGGACTTGCTGTTCCCTTTGACTGGAGTACTCTTTCCCGAAGTTTTTTCTCACGGCTGGCTTCCTCTTACCATTCAGGTCTCAGCTTAATATGCTTTTTCAACAAGGCTTATTACTGACCGCTCTGCTTCCTCACTAATGACTCTCTACCTTATTATTATCCTCCATCACTTCCCCCCCGCCACAATGTTTGTCAATATCTAAAATGTTTTACTTATTTGTATGTCTTTGCTCACTGGAAAGTAAGCTCCATGATGGCAGGGACCTTGTCTTTCTAACTTACCACTGTATCCCCAGTACTTATAGTAGCTGCTTTGTATTTGCTGAACGAATGAGGGCCTTGAGGTATAACTGGGCAAGTCAGACGTATACCTACAAGATCACTGACTGTACAGCAATACAGATGCTAAATGCTACAGAAATGAGAGAAGGAAGAATCTCTGGGAATTAGAGTGGTTAGGGAAGGTTTCATGGATGAGTGAGATGTGAGGAAGAACAATATTTAGGTAAATGAAGAGAAAAGGAAGAAAGGCAGAGTGTGTTTGGGGCAAGGTTTGGCAAAGAGCTTTTTAGGGATGGTCTTAATTGTGCTCGTGTTTGCCATCAGTTGCTAAGGGGTTGAGAGTGTTGGCTTCTCCACCAAAGAGAACACTCCTACCTTGCCCAGGAGGGGACTGAGATTGGAGGGCTATACAGTGAAAGGTGACACTCTGGGTTTAGAGCAGGAGCTGCAAATTTACATACCTAAAGAAGCCAGACAGATAAAAGAATGATGCAGGATGGTGGTTAGTGATAAATTGGAGATGGTTGACAGGTGAGAATTGAGGTCCTGTGGTATCAGATCTGAGTTTTTCAAATGAAGTCTGAAATGTTTGAATTTTTAAAAATTGTAGTGAAACACATAAAGTTTACCACCTTAACCATTTTTTAAGTGTACAGTTCAGTGGCGTTGAGTACTTTTATGTTCTTGCATAACCAGTCTCCAGAACTTTTTTGTCTTGCAGAACTGAAACTCTGTAAACATTACCACAGACTTCCCTTTCCCCCTTCCCTCCAGACCCTGGCAACCGCATTCTGCTTTCTGTCTCTGTGATTTTGACTGACTGTCTCATACAAGTGGACTCAGACAGTACCTGTCCTTTTCTGACACTTAATTTCACTTAGCATCGTGTCCTCAAGGTGCATCCAGATTGTAGCATGTATCTGAATTTCCTTCCTTTTTAAGGTTAAATAATATTTCTCTGTATGTATACATCACATTTTTTTTTTACCCATTCATCTCTTAATGGACATTTGGGTTGCTTCCACCTTTTGGCTTTTGTGAATAATGCTGCTATGAACAGGGTTGCACAAATGTCTCTTCGAGTTCATGCTTACAGTTCTTTTTGGTTATGTACCCAGAGTGGATCACCTTGTAACTCTATTGTTAATTTTTTGAGGAACCACCATACTGTTTCCCATAGCAGCTGTGCCATTTTACATTCCTGCCAATAGGACACAAGGGTTTTAATTTAAAATATCCTGATTTATAATGTTGGGAACCAAATGACATTGAACATGCTCTGTAGCTAAACAAAACACATTTGTGAATTGGATTCTTCATTAGCTCACTGTTTTTCTACCTCTGGTTTAGAAGCCATGGCTAAACCCAGGATGAGTTCTTTTAAATGGACGGTTTGGAGAACAGCTCATCAGAAAAGGCCAGGTTAGACAGACTTGAGAGATTAGGATTCAAGCTATGAGATTATTCAAGAAAATAAATGCCTGAAGCCCGAAGAATGGCTTTCTGTCCAGCTGGTGAGACAGATGACCACCAGGAAGTGGAACTTTAAGTTGAAGTCAGAACCCAGAGCTCAAACAGGAAGAGATTTGTTCACTGCCTCCCCGCAAGCAGCCAGGATGTAAGAATAGAGAAATTTAAGAAATAGCCTGAGAGTGTCCTGGGGAAGAGCTTCCTGACTAAAAGAGGAATGATAACTGCTTTGAACTTGTGTTGGGGTGAAGGTGCTTTTGGTTCCATCACCCTTCCTTACGATGTGTGTTTAAGTGAAGCTTCTTCACGCTGCTGTGGAGATTGGTTTGGGCATTTAAACTGTGTGACTCGCAGGGAGGTAGGCTGTAGCAGAAGAAAGGTTTGGTGGTCTGGAGTACTGTCTGGTTTTACTCCCAGAAACCAACAGCAGAAAGTTGATTTGAAACCAGTGAGGGAGGGAGAAGCAGTGCCTCATTCTATCTTTTCTTTAGTCATCTGACCTTGGTTCTGATCTTGATATCTTTCAGGCCCTTGGCAAGGGGAGATGTGTTTAATTTTCAAAATGATTATTCTCATTGTAAAAGTTACCTGTGCTCATTGTAAGAAATTCAAGCAATACAGGAAAAAATACATATATAAAGAATAAAGTAACTGTTACCTGAAATCCCCATATGGGGCATCTTTATGTGTGTGTAGACACTATTATACACACCCATTTTTTTACTTATATTTTTATATAAGTGTTCTACCCTAGAATCTGTTGTATTTTACTTATTAGATCATATTCTGGTTTTGTCATCTTGTACCAGATGATGACCACCTAAAAATATCTCACTTCCTTTTTTTGTAATGTCTTTGGTTTTGGTATGAGGGACGTGTTCCCTCTACTTGAATTTTCTGGAATAGTTTGTGCAGATTTAGGACTATTTTTTTTCTTAAATTTTTCATAGGATTCACTAGTGAAGCCATCTGGATCTAGAGTTTTCTTTGTTGGAGGGTTTTAAACTATATTTTCAATTGTTTAACAGCAATAAGGCAATTTAGGTTATCTGTTTCCTCTTGAAGGAGCATGGCAGTTTGTCTTTCAAGTAATTTGTTCATTGTAACTAAGTTGTTGAATTTAGAGGCATAAAGTTGTTTATAGTATTCCCTTGTCCTCAGATGCTCAGTGGCGTCCGACTCTTTGCAACCCAGCATACCATAGCCCACCAGACTCCTGTGTCCAGGGATTCTCCAGGCAAGAATATAGGAGTGGGTTGCCATTTCCTCCTCCAGGAGATCTTCCCAACCCAGGATCAAACCTGAGTCTTTTACGTCTCCTTCATTAGCAGACGAATTCTTTACCACTAGTGCTACCTGGGAAGCCTTTATCTTTTTAATATCCATAGGATCTATAGTAATGTTCTCACTCATTTTATTGGTACTGGTAATTTGTGTCTTCTTTTTTTTTTAACCCCTGATCAGTCTTGCTAGAAGATCATCAGTTTTGTTGATATTTTCCAGATTTTAACTTCATTGATTTTTCTCTGTTGTTTTTCTGTTTTCTTTTTTTTTTTCTTTTTGCCCCATTGTTTTCTTTTCTGTGGGTATAATTTGCTTTTCTTTTTCTGGTTTCTTAAGACAGAAACTTGGATTTTTATTTGATTTTTTTTTTATTGTTTTCTAATACAACCATTCAATGCTATACATTTCCCTCTATTTCTCTAACTGAATCTTACAGATTTTTTTGTGTTTTTGTTTTCATTCAGTATAAATTACTTTCCAAATTCTTTATGATTTCTTCTTTTTCCTATGGATTTTTCTGAAGTATCTGTTTAATTTCTAACTATTTGGAGATTGTTGCGATATCTCTGTTACTGATTTCTAGTTCAATGCTGTTACGGAACAAAGGACATTATCATGATTCCAGACCTTTTATAACTTAGCATATTGACTGTCTTTGGATTGTTCCATATGCATTTGAAAAAAGATGTGTACTCTGCTATTTTGGGGTGAATTACTCTCTAACTGTCCATTCAGTTACATTGGTTAATCACTGGTTAATCAGATTGAAATCAATTAGGTTACATTAGTTAATCATTGGTTAATCACATTAAAAACCACTGATCTGCTTTCTATTCCTATTGATGAATTTGCATTTTCAAGACATAAATGGCTTGCATGCCAAGGTGCTTCAGTCGTGTCCGACTCTTCGTGACCCCCATGGACTGTAGCCCTCCAGGTTTCTCTGTCCGTGGGATTCTCCAGTCAAGAATGCTGGGCTGGGTTGCCACGCCCGCCTCCAGGAGATCCACCCCTCATAAATGGCACTGTATGATACAGACTATTCTTCTCCCTGCTTCTTTCATGCAGTGTGAATATTTGAGGTTCACCCATATTTTTGCCTGTATCAGTAGTTTCTAGTAGTGTTCCAGTGTATTGATATACCAGTTTATTTATCCATTCATCTATTGAAGGGCATTTAGACTTTTTCCAGCTTTTGACTGTTACCAATACAGCTGCTATGAAGATTTCATGTACAAGTCTTTGTGTGGATATATGTCTTCATTTTTCCTGAGTAAATACCTGGTGGTGGAATGGCTGGGTTGAAGGGTAGGTATCTTTTAAAGATGTTTTTTAAATGAGAAAAAAACTTTAATATTTATCCACATATTTGTCATTTCCAGTTTTTAAAATTCCTTTGTATGATTCAGACTTCCTTTTGATCGTCTGCTTGAAGAGATTTCTTTAACATTTCCTATAATGTAGGTTGGTTGGTGATGCATTTTTTTTTCCTGTTTGTCCAAGGAAGTCTTTATTTTGCAGTTTTTTTCAAAGGTATTTTTGCTGGGTATAGAATTCTAGGTTTACAGGATTTTTTATTTTTCTTTTAGTACTTTAAAGATGATTTCTGATGTGAAGTCTGCTCCCATTCTGTGTTCCTCTTCATATGATTTTTCTTTCCCTTCGTCATCTAAATATTCACAGAATCCAGGGACCACAGCATAGACATCTTGAGGAATTGGATAATTACCCATTATTCAATCCACTCCAGTTAGCATGGGTCTAAAGCAGCCTATACTCTAGATTTTGGCCTCACCCTGAGACAGTACCCTTCTGAGGACTCTGCTTGAGCTTCGGTATGTTAAGAATCTTTTCGTTCTGGATGGTGAGAATATAGACCGTTCTGAGGATTTCTCCATTAATTTCTGATGTCTCCCTTCTCCCGCCCCAGCCTTGTATAGTTTCCTTATACACATTTACACAATATTATTTACTCAAAGGCCTGAAGGGACCCCTCTGGAAATATCCATAATGCTCTCTCTCTGCGCATCAGCCTCTCCAGCATTTTGCCCTGCTGGCTTTCCCAAGTGTTTCCTGAGCCCATTGAGACTATTAGGCTGTTTGGGTCCTCCCTGCCTATGCTGCAGCCTGGATATGCTCTCCAAGCATTAAATCGGGGCAATCACATGGCTGCCTCATTTTTTTCCCTCTTGTGTTGCCTGTTGGCCAGTGTGTGAAATTATTTCATGTATATTTCCATTTTTCTAGTTGTGTTAAGGCGGGAGGTTATATCTGGTTTCTGACACTCCATCATGGTTGGAAGTAGAAATTCATATTAATTTTAATAGTTTCTCTGAGGGATTTAAATTTTTTCCCTATACAGTCTTGTCATCTGTAAATCATGAGAGTTTGATTTCTTCCTCTACCATTTTTACACTTCTTTTTTATTTGCCTTATCCCATTGGCTGAGACCTCTAGTACCTTGTTGAATGCTTGCTCTAATAGGCATTCTTATCTTTTTCTTGATTATAGAAGGCTTTTATGCTTTATCATTATAATTTCTGCTGCATTTTATTGTGATAAGCTATATATAACATGAGAATTACAATTTTAACCATTTCAAAGCATACAATTCAATGGCACTAAATACATTTATATTGTGCAATCATTACCACTATCCATCTCCAGGTCTTTTTCTTCCCAAAATAAAACTCTATACCCATTAAACAGTAACTGTCTATTACCTCTTCCCCAGCCCCCCCAATCTGTTTTTTGTCTCTGAATTTCACAATTCCAGGTACTGCATGTAAGTGGAATTATACAATATTTGCCCTTGGTGGTCTGGCTCCTTTTCCTTAACATAATGTTTCCAAGGTTCATCCATGTTGTAGCAGGTTTCAGTACTTTATTCCTCTTTGAGGTTGAATAATATTCCATTGTATAAATATACCAAATTTTGTTTTGCCACTCATCTGTTATTGAACATTTGGATTGTTTCTGCCTTTTGCTATTTTGATTCAGCTGCCATGAATGTTCATTTATGTACAAGTTTTTGTTTGAACAAGTGTTTTCAGTTTTCTTGGGTATGCACCTGGGAGCTTGTTTGTTTTTAATACCTTTTATCAGATTAAGTAAGTTCATCTTCTATTCTTAGTTTGCCAGAAGCTGTTATCATGAATGATAATTCAATTTTTTTAAATAATTTTGTGTCTATTGAGGTCAGCATATGATTTTCCTTATCTATGCTATTAAAAAAAACTACACTGTTTTTTATTTGTTTTGGTTTATTACCAAATAAACCAATTTTTTTTAATTTAAATGTTCTTTTCCCCTACTTTTTAACCTTTACAATTATATTTCTAGCAAGTGATACTGCTTCTTCTAAAAACTGTGGTGAAAGTACATAACCTGAAATGTGTCATCTCAACCATTTTTAAGTGCACAGTTAACACTGTATTGCCATTTTTTGCAACAGAGTTCTAGAATTTTTTTATCTTGTAAAACTGAGACTGTGTGCCCACTGAATAACAGCTCACCATTTCCCCTTCCTTACAGCCCTTGGCAACCACAGGTTTACTTTCTGTTTCTATGAGTCTGAACTACTTTAGATACCCTAAGTTTTGGTGGTTTTGCTGGGGCTATGTCAGAGAATATTCTTTCAGGAAGTACACAGTAAAGTTTCTGAGTGTGATAGGACTTCATGTTGGCAATTTATTACCAAATGGTTCCAGAAAAAAACATTTCTTTGTGCTGTTCTTACAACATTTCTATTTGAGATAATTTGAAAATAAACTCTTTTTTTAAAAAAAAAGATTGTTTCTTCTTCAGATATTTAGTACATTCACCACTGAAGCCATTAAGATCTGGAATTTATTTTGCAAGAAAGTTTTTAGTTGTGACTCGGTTTCTTTCATAGATATCAGACTATTCAGATTTTTCCTTTTCTTCATCTGTCAGTTTGGCAAGTTTGTACTGTCCTAGGAGTTTGGTTATCTCCTCTGAATTTTCAGTTTTATTGGCAAAAGATTGTTTATGATGTCCTCTTACTACTTTTTAAAATGTCTAAGATGTCTTTTCCATCCACTAAATTGGTTATTTGTGTTTTCTCCTTTGTGTGGTCATTCTCAGCTGGGATTTGTCAATTTAATTATATTAGACTTTTCATGGAACTAACTTTTGGCTTTGTTGATTTTCTCCACAGTGTGTGTATTTCATTCATTTCTGTTTTTTCTTCTTCCTCTCTTTGGTTTTAGTTTCTTGTTTGTTTTACAGCTTCTTGAGATGGTCTTTGATTTTTAGGCTTTTTTTTTTAACTGTTATTGTGAATAATACTCCTGTGAATATCTGCATACAAGTTTTTATATCAACATACATACTCATTTCTGTTGACTATATATCTTCTTGGGTATATATATCTTTGGGGCCATATGGTAATTGTATGTTTAATTTTTGGAAGAATTGCCTGTGTTCCAAAGCAACTACTTCGTTTCACTTTCCCACCAGCAATGTAGGAGGGCTTTGGTTCCTCCACATCCTTGACTGACAAATAAAAATTGTGCATATTTAGTGTACATCATACTGTGGTTTTGTTTTTGCTTTATTTATTATTTTTGGCTGTGTCATGTGGATCTCAGTTCCTGACCTGGGATGGAACCTGAGCCCCCTGCAGTGGGAGCACAGAGTCCTAACCACTAGACCACCAGGGACCCAACATGATGTTTTAATACTTGTATGTATTGTGAAATGATTTCTGCAATCAAGCTAATTAGTTAACATCCATCATCTTACAGTTTTGTATGTGTATGCTGAGAACACTTAGGATCCATTCTCTTAGAAAATTTCACATATAAAATAGTTATTAACTGTAGTCACCGTGTTATACATTAGATCTCATGAATAGCTGAAACTTTGTGTCCTTTGACAAATATCTCACCATTCCCATACCCACCTTCAGCCCCTGGCAACCACTATTCTCTTACCTTTGTGAGTGACTTTTTTAGATTGCACATATAAGTGAGGTCATGCAGTATTTATGTGTCTGACTTCGCTTAGCATAATGTCCTCCCATGTTTCTCCATGTTATCAGAAGTGGTAGGATTTACTTTTTTAAGGCTGAATAATATTCCACTTGATATGTATCTCTCACATTTTCTTTCTTTATCCATTCATTGGTCAGCAGACATTTGTTTCTATATCTTGGCAATTGTGAATAATGCTGCAATGAACACAGGAGGACAGAACTCTGAGAAACTGATTTCATTTCCGTTTGATATATACTCAAAAGTAGAATTAATTGGAAAGCTTGGTAGCTCCCTTCCGAGTTTTTCATGGAGGAACCTCCATACTGTTTTCCATAATGCCCCTACCAATTTACATTCCCACCAACAATCTACCAGAGTCCCTTTTTCCATATCTTGGCCAGCACTTGTTATCGTTTGTCTTTTTTATAATAGTCATTCTAACTGGGTGTGAGGTGATAGCTCATTGTAATTTTGTATTTCTGTTATGGTTAGTGACATTGAGCACCTTTTCATATACATTTCGGTCATTTGTCTGTCTTTGGAGAAATGCCTATTCAGTCTTTGTCCATTTTTTTAATCAGATTATTTGTTTCTTTTTTTGCTATTGAGTTGTCCAAGTTCCATATATGTTGTTGATACTAATCCCTCGTCAGATATAGTTTGCACTATTTTCTTCCATTCTATAGGCTCACAACACTCATTATTGTCTTTTTTCACAGCCATCCTAGTGGCTGTGAAATAGTATTTCATTGTGACTTTTATTTGCATTGCCTAGTGACTAATGAGGTTGAGCGTCTTTTCATGTGCCACTGACTATTTGTATATCTTCTTTGAAGAAATGTCTGTTGAAATCCTTTGTCCTTTTTTTGGTTGCACCATGGGGCTTGTGGGATGTTAGTTCCCCGGCCAGGGATTGAACCCCAACCATGGGAGTGAAAATACCAAGTCCGAAACACAACCAGGGAATTCTCTTTGTCCACTTTTTAATTAGGTCTCTTTTAAAAATGTATACTAATTACAGTTATTTTAAAGCCTATGACTAATAGCACCAATACCTGGATCTTCTGTGAATGTCTTTAAGCTGGTGTTTTTTCTCTTGGTTGGTTATTTGATCTTGATTTCTGATATGCTGGAGAGTTTTAGATTTGATGCCAAATATTGCATATGAAAATTTGCAGAGATATAATTTGAAGTTTTGAGTGCTCTTACAAAAAGAATTTTTTCTCTCTGGCAGGCAGGTCAGGTAGCATCAGATCATCTTAATCAGAGATTGAAATAATTTGAATGTGGACTTCAGTCTTCACGAGGGATGGTCTGCTTTGTTTGCTCTTATTTCTAGGGTTTCAGGAATCCTAACTAAAACCTGCATTTTTTTTTCTTCTAAAACCTTTCCTCTTTGACAGGTCTGAACTCTGGTTTTGCCTCCCTTAAGATTGGCAGAACTTCTGCTGAACTTCTCAGCTTCTCAGCCATACAACTTTCTCATCTGCACAGGCCTCAGGAGCAAAAGCAGCACTGCAATGTCAGACTTAATGTCTCTGCTTCTCTTCTCTCTAGGAGGCTGGTTTTCGAAGTCCTTGGCGCCTTGATAGCTCTTCGTTGACTTCAGAAACTTTCCTTTGAGAACATACACCTCATCTACCTTTTCTAGCTTTTCTTGACAGAAGGTTGGCCTGAAACCAGCTAACCCACCGTCACTGGAATGGGAAAGTCTCAAACACATTTTCTTTTTTGTATTTTGTCCCGGTTTATGTAGTCCTTCTTGGTGCAAGAGCTGTCGTAACTACTTAATCCACCCTTGCTAGAAGAACACGCATGCATTTTACCTTAAAATGTTTACCTAAGTGTTTATTACTAATGCTTTGACATAGGGCCAGTCCTTTCTTGTAGTAAGTGTTCACTGATTCGGGTTCACCTGGTCTTACATAAACCGAATCCATAATACATACTTGACAGCATCTAGTTTCCGTTTCCCAAAAGTGGAGACATAATTTAAAATCAGTTGTGAAGCAGTCTGATTGCAGATTCTCTTAAGTTTTCACTATTTCCCACCCTAATTTTTATAAGTATCTCTCTCATGCTTAATTCAACAACTCTTATTTTAGCAAATCTTTTTTATCTAGTTTTTCCAAAGTGTTCAATATGGATTTCATAGAAACCACAGTGGTCATTCTTTTTGCACATATTTCATCAATTTTAATTAAATTACATTTTAATGAAATGTTTTGTGTTTAAATGTTTAATAAATTACATGTTTAGTTAAATTACATGATTACAATACAAAGTACAACTGACATATCTAGGTTTAAGAACAAACACAACTAACCCTTCATAAGCATAGAACTCGGTTAGTGGGAGCAGATTAACTTACTAGCAGCAAGGGCTTGGTGAACCATGGGCATCAGTTAGAATGTTTTATAGAGGGAATGGAAAGTACCAGTTAGTATGCTGAGTGAGTTAAGTGAATGTTGCGTAAGAGGCCTTGTAGCAGTAAGGCTGGGATAGCAACAACACACGGGAGAACTGGAGGAGGGGCCTGGAGGATATAAGGTTCTTAAAACTGCACTTGATATATAACAAGCACTTGATAAGGCTATGCTACCAATGTTATCACGACTGTCTTCATCATCATTGTCTGGTATGTCTGCAGAAAATGAGGCGCTCGGGTCTGACACCGGCCCACCTAACCCAGCCATTGTTCCAAGCTGAAGCTCTTCTGAAAAGAGCACTTGCATGATACATTACGGTACATCCACACAGTAGGATATTCAACAATAAGATGGGATGAACTATAGATTCACAGAGCAGGCTGGAACAAGCCCAGGGGCATTACACCGAGTGAAATGAACGAAGCCAGCGTCACAAGGCTGCACACCATGAGTCACTGACACGGCAGTCCCTCGAGGCAGAACTTGTACGGTGACGGAAGAACTCATCCCCGGTTGCCAGGGGGAGGGTGTGACCACAGTGGGAGAGCATGAGGGATTTGGGGGGGAGTGACACAACTGTTCTGCATCCTGATTGTGGTGGTGGTGGTTCAAATCCCTACATGTGTTAAAATTCACAAAGCTGTATACCAGAAACAACCAATTCACTGTATGTTCGTTAAAAAGTATAGAGTGAGAACCTTAAGAAGCAGTACTGTGGAGAGTAGCCTAGCGTCTAGGCATCCAAGCTGGCCCAGCCCCAAGTGTGCCCAGGCAGAGGATGTGCACCCAGGCTTTGTCCACTTCATGGGCCAATATCACTCACTGACTTTTTTCTTCCTTGTGTTAGATTGGAGCTGGAGGGAGCATCACTGGGCTGAAGTTTAACCCTCTCAATACCAACCAGTTTTTCACCTCCTCAATGGAGGGAACAACTAGGCTGCAAGACTTTAAAGGCAACACTCTCCGAGTTTTTGCCAGCTCAGACACCTGCAAGTGAGTAGTTTTAACTCAAGGGGAAAGGGCTTCTAGGCTCTTGGTGTAGTTGTGGCGAGAGCACCCGGATCCCATTTCTTTTCCCTAAACCCGGCACAGGGAAGAAAGGGGTTAGCTCCTTTTCACCCTTCCCTCTGACTCTTTAGCTGCTATTCCTCTGGGCCAGGTGGGTTCCTGTTTCAGGAATGGGTTCTAGAACCCCAGCTTTTCTTGGCAAGGGAACAGTCTCAGCTCTTCTGTCAGT
>SJYQ01042455.1:0-19229 GCA_006410935.1 Redunca redunca
TGCCCTGAGGTAAAACTTTTCGGAGAAATAATAGATCGTATTGATCTACGCCCCACTCTTATCTGTAGTCAGCTGATAATTGATCGGGAGCCACGTGGAAACTTGGCCTAAGCCTAAGGCTTCCTAGAGTGTGTCTCCGGTTAGCCAGAGGGCTTAATGGAAATGAGATAGGAGCTCTTGGCATATCCATTGGTGAGAATAGAGATGGAACTGCCAGTATGGACTTTTAACTTTAGTAACGGTTTACAAGGGAAGCCGGTGAGTACAGGGTTTGAGAAACTTTAGACTTAGGAGAGACCATACGTTTTACATACAATACTTAGAAGTTAAATAACTAGATCTAAGAAACATACAGGATTTCAATAGATGATTTAGTCACAGATCTCTGGAATAGTTCATAAAATATTTTAAAGGGTTTGTTTAAGCGTTTTTGGCCAAAATGTTTTATATATGCAGGAAAGGTTTGAAGCAGTTGTACTAGAAACCAATCTTTATTTTTTACCCCACTACTAGGTAAGGGACCTGGAAACCAAGAAGTGACTGCTCATCCAATCCGTAAAGCTATGTTAACAGATTGGAGGTAGTAGCATTTTCATTACCAGTGACTGAAATTACACCTGTTTACTCCCTGATCAAGCAGGAGTACTTGATATTCCTGAAAATCTTGTCCTTAGGTTCAAACTGAAGTTGGGGGAGGTGATGTACATTTGAGAAGCTGTGTATCTGTTAAGAAGTAGGTGTGATAACACATAAAAGTTTTAAGTCACTTTTTAGAAGCCTCACACTATTTGAGTCATCGCTGGTTCTGGATTTTTGGCACGTCTTTGGGTATCATGTTGCTAACCCAACACCACAGGACTTAAGGCTGTCAGGAACAGTTCTTATTTGGGATTCAGAGCAATTACTGAAGAAGCATTCTCTTCTTGTGAGAAAACGAATTTATGATTCAGAAACCCCTAAAGACAAGGGTACTAAGCAACAAAATATGCAAACAGGTGTTGTTAATTAACTGTCATTTTTCTTTTACAGCTGTTTGCAGACAAAGTTCCAAAGACAGCAGGTTAGTTAAACAAAGGTATTCTGATTATTAACTGTTCTGTGTGTGTCTCCCTCTCTCTCTCTCTATATATATGTATATATACTTTATTTTAACAGAAAACTTTCGTGCTCTGAGCACTGGAGAGAAAGGATTTGGTTATAAAGGTTCCTGCTTTCACAGAATAATTCCGGGATTTATGTGCCAGGTATGAAATAGACTGATACTTGACTTGGGTTGTCTTAATTTAGGATTGAACTAGAATACTCCAGAATGTGTATATATGGTTTGTCTGCACTGGTGCCAGTCTGCTGTTAAACTTTTCTGGTCCTTTTGTTTATTTTATGATTTTGCACTGATAGGATGACATCTAAGTTGCTATAGTTCTATAATGTTATTAAAAATATGTGCACATATGAAGTGCTATTCTACCATTTTGGTTCCAAGTGACCTTCTAGTTTTATTTAATATTCATTTATTTGGCTGCATTGGGTCTTGGTTGCAATGTGTGGGATCTAGTTCCCTGACAAGGAATTGAACCTGGACCTGCTGCATTGGGAGCACAGTCTTAGCCACTGGACCATCTGAGAAGTCCCTTGACCTTCTTGTTTTGAACTTGAGTCTGAAAGTTTGAACCTTGTAGACATGGCATGTTTTCTGACTGTGTCCAAAAGTGACATGTTTCTCTTTATGTTCACAGGGTGGTGACTTCACACGCCATAATGGTACTGGTGGCAAGTCCATCTATGGCGAGAAATTTGATGATGAGAATTTCATTCTGAAGCATACAGGTCCTGGCATCTTGTCCATGGCAAATGCTGGCCCCAACACAAACGGTTCCCAGTTTTTCATCTGCACTGCCAAGACTGAGTGGTAAGACAGGAGATGGCAAAGGCACCCTTTCCCTCCTGTTGCCTGGTCTAAGGTAGTGGAAGGGCATGGACCATAGTTAAAATTTCTCTAGTGTGCTTATAGAAAGTAAGTGGAGATACTCTAGCAAAACAGGGCACTTAGCTGATTGGTTTAGTTACGAGTGGTTGCTTTCATCTAATTTGCTTGTGATTTGTTGGCTCTTTTTAAGGGGTCTGTTCTAAAATTAGGATTCTTAACAGTGGAGACTTTTTATGTTTTTTAGACTAGCCTAAAGCAATCTATTGGTGTTGCCAACTTTTTTTAGGTAGAAGAATAAAATGTTTCTAGTATTTAACATCTCTGGCCACAGGTAATAATGTTTATTATTCTGTTTCTAGGTTGGATGGCAAGCATGTGGTCTTTGGCAAGGTGAAAGAGGGCATGAATATTGTGGAAGCCATGGAGCGCTTTGGGTCCAGGAATGGCAAGACCAGCAAGAAGATCACCATTGCTGACTGTGGACAAATCTAATAAATTTGACTTGTGTTTTACTTAACCACCAGACCATTCCTTCTGTAGCCCAGGAGAGCACCCCTTCACCCCATCTGCTCGAAATATCCTATAATCTTTGTGCTCTCGCTACAGTTCTTTGGGTTCCATATTTTCCTTATCCCCCTCCAAGTTTAGCTGGATTGCAAAGTTAAATTTATGATTATGAAATAAAAACTAAATAATTACCTGTCTTTGTTTGCATTAGAGTATCGATGTAGGTTTCATTTTAAGCAGCAACAGGTTACTTCTAAGACAAAAGTTGTGTTTAGAATCAGTTTTTGTTTAGTTGCTAAGTTGTGTCTGACTGACCCTGTGGACTGTATTAACATGTCAGACTTTCTTGTACGTGGGATTTCCCAGGCAAGAATATTGGAGCAGCTTGCCATTTCCTCCTACCCAGGGATCTTCCTGACCCAGCACACTTCTGCATTGGCAGGTGGATTCTTTACCATCAAGCCACCAGGAAAGCCCCAAGTCTGCTTTATTAAGGTACAGTTTCTATACAGTGTCTTAATGCTCTTCTCCCCCAACCGCACCATGATCTAACCTAGGTTTGACATATTTGAAAATCGCTCAGACATGTCCTACTCTGCAACTCCATGTACTGTAGCCTACCAGGTTCCTCTGTACATGGAATTCTCCAGGCAAGAATACTGGGATTCTTCCCTGCCCAGTGTTTGAACCCAGTTCTCTTGCATTGCAAGCAGATTCTTCACCATCTGGGCCACCAGGGCAGTCCCTAGTTTGCTGTGTGTTCAGTCGCTCAGTAGTGTCTGATTCTTTGCAGCCTCACGAACTGTAACCCACCAGGCTGCTCTGTCCATGGAGTTTTCCAGGCAAGAATACTGGAGTGAGTTGCCATTTCCCACCCCAGGGGATCTTCCCAACCCAGTGATTGAATCTGCATCAGTGGATTCTTTATCCCTAGTGCCACCTGGGAAGCCTATTTGATTGTTAGGTGTCTTTTTAATCTAGAATAGTCCTACTTTCTAACAATTTCTATTAATATTAAAAACTATTGGTATTATAATGTGTAATATACACTATATAATATACCAGGTAGTGCTAGTGGTAAAGAATCTGCCTGCCAAAGCAGGAGATGTTAAGTAGATGTAGGTACAACCCGTGGGCTGGGAAGATCCCCCGGAGGAGAGCATGGCAACCTACTTCACTATTCTTGCCTGGAAAATCCTCTGGACAGTAGAGCTTGGTGGGCTACAGTCCCATGGGGTCACAGAGTCAGACACAACTGAAGTGACTAGGCAGGCAGGCAGGTATATACCATATATGGTATATACATAATATATCATAAAATTCACCTGTTTTAAGGGTACAGTAATGAATTTACTAAGTCATGCAACCATCCCTGTAATCCACCACACTAGGAAGAACCTCGTGCCCATTTGCAGTACCTCTGACTTCACTCTCAATGCCTGGCAAACTACAAGACTCTCTAGATTTGCCTTTTCTCTTTAATATAAGTTGAATTCTACACTTGGGTCTTTGACCTCCGTTTTTTTAATGATGTCAACTCCTTTAAGTCCAGCACATTGACTTTGTGGAATATCACTTACCTCGGAGCTGCTGCCAATGTTTCCACTTTGTGTTACTTGCTTGTTCTAGTTCTTGTATTTAGAGAAGCTTCAGTGGACACAAGTTCAACTTTTAAGCAGAAAGGCATTGTCAGTTCAGTTCAGTCACTCAGTTGTGTCTGACTGATCCCATGGATTGAAGCACGCCAAGCTTCCCTGTCCTGGGGCCTACTCAAACTCATGTCCATTGAGTCTGTGATGCCATCCAACCATCTCTTCTGCGTCCCTTTCTCCCGTCTTCAATCTTTCCCAGCAACAGGGTCTTTTTCAGTGAGTCAGTTCTTCACATCAGGTGGCCAAACTATTGGAGTTTCAGCTTCAGCATCAGTTCTTCCAATGAATATTCAGGACTGTTTTCCTTTAGGATGGACTGGTTGGATCACTTTGCAGTCCAAGGGACTGTCGAGTCTTTTCCAACACCACAGTTCAAAACCAATTCTTCAGCACTCGGCCTTCTTTATAGTCCAACTCTCACATCCATACATGGCCACTGGAAAAACCATAGCTTTGACTAGATGGACCTTTGTTGGCAAAGTAATATCTCTGCTTTTTAATATGCTGTCTAGGTTGGTCATATCTATTCTTCCAAGGAGTAAGCATCTTTTAATTTCATGGCTGCAGTCACCATCTGCAGTGATTTTGGAACCCCCCAAAATAAAGTCTGTTTCCATTGTTTCTCTATCTGTTTACCATGAAGTGATGGGACCGGATGCCATGATTTTAGCTTTCTGAATGTTGAGTTTTAAGCCAACTTTTTCACTCTCCTCTCATCAAGAGGCTCTTTAGTTCTTTGCTTTCTGCCATAACGGTGGTGTCATCTGTATATCTGAGGTTATTGGTATTTCTTCTGGTAATCTTGATTCCAGCTTGTGTTTCTTCCAGTCCAGTGTTTCTCATGATGTACTCTGCATATAAGTTAAATAAGCAGAGTGACAATATACAGGCTTGATGTACTCCTTTTCCTATTTGGAACCAATCTGTTCCATGTAGGTTCTAACTGTGGCTTCTTGACCTGCATACAAATTTCTCACGAGGCAGGTCAGGTGGTCTAGTATTCCCGTGTCTCGAATTTTCCACGGTTTGTTGTGATCCACACAGTCAAAGGCTTTGCCATAGTCAATAAAGCAGAAGTAGATGTTTTTCTGAAACTTGCTTTTTCTATGATCCAACTGGTGTTGGCAATTTGATCTTTGCTTCCTCTAACTTTTCTAAAACCAGCTTGTACATCTAGAAGTTCACGGTTCATGTACTGTTGAAGCCTGGCTTGGAGAATTTTGAGCATTCCTTTGCTAGTGTGTGAGATGAGTGCAATTGTGCAGTAGTAGTTTGAGCATTGTTTGGCATTGCCTTTTGGATTGGAATGAAAACTGACCTTTTGCAGTCCTGTGGCCACTGGTGAGTTTTCCAAATTTCCTGGCATATTGAGGGCAGCACTTTCACAGAATCATCTTTTATGATTTGAAATAACTCAGCTGGAATTCCATCACCTCCACTAGCTGTCCATACCATTTCCTAGGGCCTACTTGACGTCTCATTCCAGGATGTCTGGCTATAGGTGAGTGATCACACCATCGTGATTATCTGAGTCATGTAGATCTTTTTGGTATAGTTCTGTGTATTCTTGCCACCTTTTTTTTTTGTTTTCCTGTAGTGGTTTTGCCATACATTGACATGAATCAGCCATAGGTGTACGTGTTCCCCATCCTGAACCCCCACCTACCACACTGCCTCTTAATACCTTCTGCTTCTGTTAGGTCCATACTATTTCTGTCCTTTATTGTACCCATCTTTGCATGAAGTATTACTTTGGTATCTTTTTTTTGAAGAGGTCTCTAATCTTTCCCATTCTGTTGTTTTCCTCTATTTGTTTGCAGTGATCACTGAGGAAGGCTTTCTTATCTCTCCTTGCTATTCTTTGGAACTCTGCATCCAAATGGGTACATCTTTCCTTTTCTCCTTTGCCTTTTGCTTCTCTTTTCACAGCTATTTGTAAGGCCTCCATTTTGCCTTTTTGCATTTATTTTTCTTGGGGATGGTTTTCCTGTACAATGTCACAAACCCTCGTCCATAGTTCTTTAGGCACTCTATCAGATCTAATCCCCTGAATCTATTTCTCACTTCCACTGTATAATCATAAGGGATTTGATTTAAGTCATACCTGAATAGTGGTTTTCCCTACTTTCTTCAATTTAAGTCTGAATTTGGCAATTAGGAGTTCATGGTCTGAGCCATAGTCAGCTCCCAGTCTTGTTTTTGCTGACTGTATAGAGCTTCTCCATCTTTGGCTGTAAAGAAGATAATCAGATTTCGTAGGTGATGACTATATGCACTTAATTCTGCCTCTTGTCAGTTGGCATATGAGCTTAGACTTAACAGACCATCAGCTACTTCACTGGAAAGGTACGTGGTACACTTCCTGCTGAGTAGGTAACCTGTGGGATGGTACTTTGCCTCTGTGAAGACTCTGTTCCCAGATCTTTCACCTGATTGTTTTGTTTCAGTGTCAATTACTGGTCTTCACCTGAATCAATTAAAAGAATTTTGGCTGCATCATGTGGCTTGAGGGATCCTGTTTCTCTTGTCAGGGAATCAGGGACTGAACCCATGCCCTCAGCAATGTGTGAAGTCCTAACCACTGGACCACGAGGGAATTCCCCGGAATCAATTCTGTGGTTGCAAAAAAATTGAGAAATCTTCTAAATCTCTCCCTCCCTCCTTCTATCACAATAGACTCAAGGATTTTCATTCAATGTATTATTATTGCACTCATTATTTTTGATGTTCAAATCAAAAATAAAAGCCCCGCTAAGTTGACCTCTGTGTGTCTTTGACATAATTCCAGTAGCTTTTAGGCCCTTCCAAAGTTCATGCTTCCATTAGAATACAAAGCAGTTAGAGGCCTGGGAAGTGTCAGGGATATTCAAATTTTCAACAACCCAAAATGAAACTCTTTTGTGTTAACATGTAAAATGGAATTTAGACTTTGATGCATTTTTCACATGCACAAACATCTGATGTTTGGAAGTCAGTGGGGCAGTCTCAGGCATTGTAATACATGCAGCACTACCCCCATCTATTGTCAGAGGCCCCCAAACTTTCAAACTGCCTTCAGGCTAAAAATCACTAACATAATAAGATAGGATGTAGTTGTTAAAAGAACAAGGTAGTGCATTCTCCAGAATAGTGTCAACTAGACTTTCGGTGAAAAAAACAGAGCAGTAAAATACAATATAACATATACTGCTGTGATTAGGCTGTTGTGTCCGACTCTTTTGTGACTCCAAGGGACTGTAGCCTGCCAGACTTCTCTTGTCAATGGGATTTCCAAGGCAAGGATACTGGAGTGGGTAGCCATTTCCTCCTCCAGGGAATCTTCCTGACTGGGGATCAAACCTGTCTCCTGCATTGGCAATCGGATTCTTAACCACTGAGCCATCAGGGAAGCCTTATAACATGACAGTTTTTGTAAAAAAGCAGAATAAAATGTATCATTGTGTTTTTATATATCCTTCGGAGAATACAGAGAAATGTTTTCCAGTGGGTGTCTTTGGTTAGAGGGGTGAAGGCCTATGGGCAGAGAGGACTCTCATCACACATTCCTTTTAGCTGTACTAAATATTTAAAATTTCAAAAACATTAATTTTAAAACAAATCTATAGTACAGTTTGTCCTCCATATCCACAGGTTTTATGTCCACAGAGTCAACCAATCATGGATCAAAAATATTCGGGAGGGAGCTTCCCTGGTAATCCATTGGATTCGCCTGCCAATGCAGGGGACATGGGTTCAATCCCTTGTCTAAGACAATTCATGTTGAGGGGCAACTAAGCTTGTGCATAACTACTGAATCTACATGCCCTAGAGCCTGTGCTCCACAAGAGAAGCCACCACAACGAGGAGCACGCACACAACTAGAGTAGCCCCACCCCTCCAGAACTAGAGAAAATATGCCCTCAGCAGTGAAGACCCAGCATAACCAAAAATAAATATTGGAGGGACATCCCTGGTGTCCAGCAGTTAACACTTTGCTCTCCCAATGCAGTGGGCCCGGGTTCCATCCCTGGTCAGAAAACTTGATCCCACATGCTGCAAATAAGAGCTGATGTAGCCAAATTATAATATTGGAGAAAAATATTCCAGAAATTTCTAGAAAGCAAAACTTGAATTTGCCATGCACTGACATGACAACTATTTACAGAACATTTATACTGTATTTACAACTATATATAGTATTTACAGTGTTTATAGTATAAGTAATCCAGAGATGAGTTAACGTATCTGAGAGGATGGTCCAATCTTGTGTGCAAGTGTTATGCCATTTTATATAACGAATTTGAGCATCTTGTGGATCTGAGTATCTGAGGGGTCCTGGAACCAATCCTGCATGGATTCTGAAGTGTGACTAAATTTAGCTCCCTTCAAATTATTACTGGGACTTCCCTGGCAGTTCAGTGGTTAAGACTCCACACTCCTCAAGCAGGGGCTCAGGTCCATCCTGAGGGAACTATGGTCAGGGAACTAAGATCCTCCATCCCACTGTCAGGTAAAAAGAAAAAAATACACACACATACAAAAAAACATGTCACACACACACATATATAAATCCTTCCTAGTTATCTGTGAAGGTACAATAGATGAAATATGATGGCTGGGACACACTTTATAACAAGCCAGGAGGAGGAAGTGGTATACAGATGCAGCAACATGGACCAAACGTGAGGCTGAGGCCCAAAGTACCTGGCCCAATTGCTCTAGTTTTCTTCCATTAGAAAACAAAAATACAATCCTGGGGAACACAGTACATAGCAAATAATTACATTACCAAAATTTGAAGCAAATCTCTAGACAACTCTAGTAAAACTCTAGCAATTCTGTTATTATTTTGCCTTTTCTATTGCTACTTTGGTTTCTAAAAACTACAAAACTTCACACATGACAATTATAGATCTTCTCAATATAGAAGCTTCTTCAAAATATGTGCCAAGATTTAGTAAAATCCACACTTAGAGACAATCCTATAGAACTGTTTCTTCAAAAATCAAATTTTAAGGAAAAAAANAACAAGAGAGACCTATAGATTGAAGAGAAACTGAAGAGCTATCAGTAAAATGGAAGACATAGTGTATGAATCCTGATTCAAACAAACCAACTGTAAAATTAGGAAACAATCAGGAATATTTGAATACTGACTGGATATTTGCTATTACAAAATGTCTTAAAATAATGGTATTGTGGTTATAGTCTAAAAAGTACCCCTTCTTTAGCGACACATACTTAAGTATGTAGATATGAAAATTAATCATGCCTGGAACGGGATTCAAACTAATCAACTAACATGAGGGCTTGAGGAGGGATATAGGTAAAACAAAATTGACCACAGGATAACTGCTGAAGTTGGAGGATGAGTACACGGGGGTTCATCATACTATTCTCTTTATTTTTGAAAATTTCCATAATAAAATAAGTTTTTAAAAACGAGAGTTTTGTACTGATACTGTTGTATTAGAAAACAGTCAAGAATTTTCATTGTCAATGAAGACTTCCAGGCAGAAAAAATATAATTTCCTGATGGACCATTAACTGGCACATTAACTTAAATCTTACAATAGTTAGAAACTGACAAAAATATTTTTAAAATATTGTACAAATTACTGAATATTACTGTACCAATAAAAGATCACTAAAAGCTGGAATTTTAAGCCAAAAGCAAACAACTTACATAACCTTCACTTCAATTCTAGGTTTAAGTGTGTGGGTTCTGGAGTCAGCCAAATCTAGGTTTGTATCCTACTTCTGCCTTTTCCTATCTACTAGATACATTTTTCTGACAAGCCATTTAACTTCTGTAAGCCTCAGCTTCCATACCTTTAAGATGGGGGTAATAAAATTTCATTAGTAAAGCACTTAATACAGAACCTGCCATATAGTAAGTGCTCATTAAGTGATTCAAATAATTTCACTCGTATTTCAGCATTTCTTGAACATGTTTTTATATTCTAAGATCTCTGAAATTTGGATGCATCTTACAGCTGATGGCATATCATGGTTTAATTGGCAGTTTTTCTTTAGTGGTATGTAAAATAATTGTTACATACTACAAATAGGTAGCATCTAAGATCCAATATAATATGGTATCAATGATAGAAGCAGATTCCCAATTTCTGATTTTTCTGAATAAGTAACCAATTTGAAATATTAAAAATTTCAAAGGACGAGCAAAATATTTCNTAAAAATTTCAAAGGACGAGCAAAATATTTCCAACACAGTACAAACAGAACAGTTTTGAGACAAGTTAATTTTTTTAAAAAATGGTTTATCAATTCCATTTTTGTATAAAACACAAGGGAGAAACCTAGCCAATCAACACAACTGTTGCCACATGAAAAGGTACTTTTATCAAACTTCGATTCTAAGAACGTACAAATGTTTTTTTTATCATGTCTACAGTAATTGTCTATGGTTTTCCATTTAACTGTTTTAAAAATTCCACATAACCCCATTATTTCTTCTGTCCCGTTACAGTACAACGACAGGGAGGAAGAGCGTTGGTTACGACAACTCTCTAAGCAGTTTTCTGCTGTCCCTTCTTTCCAATCAGAGACTTGTGGATGTGAGGGATCACTCCTAGAATGAAATGAAATGAAACTGTATTAGCAGAAAAACTTTATCAGTTCAGGCCCTCAACCCCAAAGAGCAATCCACAAAGAATGAAGGTGTTTTTTTTAAACTGAAGGATAACTGCTTTACAGCGCTGTGCTGGTTTCTGCTGTACAGCAATGTGGATCGGCTCTAAGTATACACACATCCCCTCCCTCTGGAGCGCCCTCCCCACCCCACGAGGCTGTCACAGTGCAGGGGCGCGCTCCCTGGGCTGTGCAGCAGTTTTACACACGGCAGTGTATATGTGTCAAGGTTGCTTGCTCAGTTCCTCCCATGCTCTCCTTCCCCACCGTGTTCACCAATCCACTGAATCTTTATTTCTGCCCTGCAAATAGGCTTATCAGTAACATTTTTCTAGATTCCATATACATGTGTCAATATACAGTATTTGTTTTTCTCTTAGAATGAAGTATCTATACCAAGGGATCTTCATCTTGGGGTCTGGGAACCCCCTCTAAAACTGTATGTAAAATGGTGTGATTTTCTGTTTTTCTTTTCTTTTTTTTTTTTGAGAAGAGTAACCACAGCTTTTAAGAGGTTCTCCAAAGGTAATCCAAAAAGGATGAAGAACCACTAACTTATATCTCACCTTCACTGATTCTGACTCATTCAGTTACCCTCAGTCTGACTTTCAAGAGCATCACATTATGCAATTTCTCAAGATGATTTTATTGATACACAGTTTAAAGGATACAGGAAATATTTTAAACACTTGGTTTCAAATCTCATCTATGAAATTTAGCTGAAGAACTTCCTTTTAAAAACAGCATTGTATGTGGAGAAATACTTATTCAGATCATGAGAAGAAGCCTAGAATAGTAACAGACTTAACACTTGGAATTTAACTTTCTATGTTCTCAGTACTGGATCACTGATCTGAATTACGTATTAGTCATAAAGGGCAATAACAGTCTACGTTGAAGAGTAAATAATACATACCACCCCCAGCTATGGTAGCTTTGATAAGAGAATCCAACTCTTCATCACCACGGATTGCAAGCTGCAAGTGGCGTGGAGTTATCCGCTTAACTTTGAGATCCTTGGATGCATTACCTGCCAGCTCCAGCACCTACAAAGCACCCATGAGATAGCATATCACACAAGGGTCAAGTGTTTAAGGATTACAAGTGTTTAGACTTGTAATTATAGCTAAAAGATCACTATAGCATCTACATATAAAACACAAAAGATACATAAATAAACCAACAATAATTTATTTCCAAATTTCTATAGTAAGGTTATAGAACTCTTAGTACTTCATTTGGTCCTTTTATATTAATTCTCTGCAAAATAACTAGCTGCTAAGTCACTTCAGTCGTGTCCGACTCTCTGCGACCCCATAGACGGTAGCCCACCAGGCTCCCTCGTCCCTGGGATTCTCCAGGCAAGAACACTGGAGTGGGTTGCCATTTCCTTCTCCAATGCGTGAAAGTGAAGTCACTCAGTCGTATCCGACTCTTAGCGACCCCATGGACTGCAGCCTACAAGGCTCCTCCATCCACAGGATATTCCAGGGAAGAGTACTGGAGTGGGGTGCCATTGCCTTCTCCGCAAAATAACTAGAAATGAGCAAAAATCATCAACTTTTATAGCAAGAAATAAGTGTTATTATCCCTTAGCCAAGATTCTAATTGTGAACATCTAGAAAATGATTATATTTTAATATACTCGTGTAGTCTAATTTTTCATAGCCCGTAACAGCTGGAATTTATTGCTTACAACTTGTAGAAAAGTTTAAAAGTATAAAGATAATTCCTTATTCAGAATTTCTAACACCGCTGGGCTTTATAATATGTAGGCAGTATGCCAGAAGCCCTTTATTCTATAATGGGAATTTTCAGCAAGAGTAGTTTCAAAGTCCCAGCTGGCCATAAAACTGCATTCCTCTTTTCACCTCCACAGACTGTACTGGTATTATAAAACTTTTGATGGAAACAATACAAAACTAACTCCACAGAGCCTCCTGATTTAAGTAGAGTGGTGGAAAGCCTTGGTATGCATCTGGAGCAATCAGTATGCTTTAAAAACCACCAGTACTCTCTATTCCATTCTCCTCTGCAGCTGTGAGTGGACAGAGGTGAGGTCAGGCACCACCATCTTTTGAAAGCTTTTGCAAGTGATTCTAGTATGAAACAAACACTGAAAAGTTAATTACCTCCAAACTTAGATTTCACTATTTCCTTTACTTCTAAAACCCCAAACTTAGATATCTGGAAGACACATGTTGATTACATATGTATATATGCTTGTGTGTGTGTGTGAATGTGTATATTTATTTTATTGTTTAATCTTAACCTAAAAAGTCGTAATCAAAGTTCCTAAGAATAAAGAAAATGGGACTTCAGACGGGACATGAACGTTCTGAAGCAGAAGCCTGTATCTTCACATGAGTGAACAAAATGCATACCTTTCTGAAAAGCCTGCAGCTAAACAAATATTAATGAAAACTGATATAAAAGTGATAGAGGAGAAAGGCTCCTAACTAGTACCCACAAAAATATTACCAACACAAAAATCCCTCCTTGTGACACAGTAAAGTTGAAACTATCAATGTTAAAGTAAATGTTAAATCTCCAATGGAAAAACAAATGATTTGGTAAAGTTAATGAAATGACAGCAGTGATGATTAACACACAGGTTAAACCTAAATCTTTCAACCTAGCTCCCAAGCACATTTTTCCCAAGTGAATCTTCCCCTTGCTTCTACTAGACTGGCTAACTCTATCACTTGACTTGCTTGCTACTCAAATTACTCTCCTGGTTTGGAATACAGTTGAAGGAGTCTCATGATGTCCCTTTTGTTTTACTTAAGAGGGATTACTATGGAGGAAGTGATGGTTCATGAATTAAGAACTTTTGCCCAAATAACTTATCTCATTTCCTGAAAAGTCAAACTGAGTTAAGATACAGCATTTTATGTGTATAACCACACAGAGCACCAGGACTGATTAGGTCTTTTACCAAATTTCATGTCATCATATCATCATAAGAGTTGTGATGGACTTCCTTGGTGGTTCAGTGCTGAAGAATCTGCCTGCCAACGCAAGAGACATGTGTTTGATCCCTGGTCTGGCAAGATTCCACATGCCGTGGAACAGCTAAGCCCATGTGCCATAACTACTGAAACTTGTGCACCCTAGAGCCCATGCTCCACAACAGAAGCAGCCAATGCGGTGAGAAGCCTATGTACTGCAATGAAGATCCAGTGCAGCCAAATTAATAACTAATACAGTTATAACATTAAAAACTAAAACTTTACTTCACTTCAAATTTTTATTAACTACGAGTTATCCTGTAACTTCACAAATACTACTTTTTGGTTGGGGGAGGGCATGACACCCAGCATTTGGGGATCTTTCCTGACCTGGGATCAAATCTCCCTGCAGGGGGGTGCAGAGTCTACCACTGGACGGACCATCAAAGAAGTCCACAAATATCACCTATTGCCTATATACATAGTTCAGAATTTAATTACCAGTATGGTATTTAAATTATTTTATACTTGTTTGTCAAGTCACTTAAAAATATGGATTACTGACACCCTCAGTTCAGGCTTTCCTGGTAGCTCAGCTGGTATAGTTCAGTCGCTCAGTCATGTCCGACTCTTTGCGACTCCATGGACTGCTGCAGGCCAGGCTTCCCTGTCCATCACCAGCTCCTGGAGCTTGCTCAAACTCATGTCCATTGAGACTGTGATACCATCAAACCATCTCATTGTCTGTCATCCCCTTCTCATCCCGCCTTCAATCTTTCCCAGCAACAGGGTCTTTTCCAATGAGTCAGTTCTTCACATCAGGTGGCCAAACTATTGGAGCTTCAGCATCAGTCCTTCCAATGAATATTCAGGACTGATTCCCTTTAGGATTGACTGGCCTGCTCCTCCTTGCAGTCCAAGGGACTCTCAAGAGGCTTCCCAAACACCACAGTTCAAAATGTGCTCAGCTTTCTTTAAGGTCCAACTCTCACATACATACATGACTACAGGAAAAACCACAGCTTTGACTAGATGAACCTTTGTTGGCAAAGTAATGTCTCTGCTTTTTAATATGCTGTCAGTCATAGCTTTTTTTTTTTTAATTTTTATTTAAACTTTATTTTACAATACTGTATTGGTTTTGCCATACATTGACATGAATCCACCACGGGTGTACATACGTTCCCATACATAAACTCCCTCCCACCTCCCACCCCATAACATCTGTCATAGCTTTTCTTTCAAGGAGTAAGAGTCTTTTAATTTCATGGCTGCAGTCACCATCTGCAGTGATTTTGGAGCCCCCCCAAAAATAGTCTCCCACTGTTTCTATTGTTTCTCCAATTATTTACCATGAAGTGATGGGACCGGATATCATGATTTTAGTTTGAATGTTCAGTTTTAAGCCAGCTTTTCACTCTCCTCTTTCATTTTCATCAAGAGGCTCTTTAGTTCTTCTCTTTCTGCCATAAGGGTGGTGTCATCTGCATATCTGAGGTTACTGATATTTCTCCTGGCAATCTTGATTCCAGCTTGTGCTTCATCCAGCCAGGCATTTCAAATGATATACTCTGCATATAAGTTAAATAAGCAGAGTGACAATATATAGCCTTCATGTACTCCTTTCCCAGTGTGGAACCAGTCTCTTGTTCCATGTAGTTTCTAACTGTGGCTTTTTGACCTGCATATAGATTTCTCACGAGGCAGGTCAGGTGGTCTGGTATCCCCATCTCTTTCAGAATTTTCCACAGTTTATTGTGATCCACACAGTCAAAGACTTTAGCACAGTCAATGAAACAGAAGTAGATGTTTTTCTGGAACTCTCTTGCTTTTTCTATGATCCAGAGGATGTTGGCAATTTGATCTCTGGTTCCTCTGCCTTTTCTAAATCCAGATTGAACATCTGGAAGTTCTTGGTTCATGTACTGTTAAAGCCTGGCTTGGAGAATTTTGAGGATTCTTTTGCTAGCGTGTGAGATGAGTGCAATTGTGTGGTAGTTTGAGCATTCTTTGGCATTGCCTTTCTTTGGGACTGGAATGAAAATTGACCTTTTCCAGTCCTGTGGCCACTGCTGTGTTTTCCAAATTTGTTGGCATACAGAGTACAACACTTTCACAGCATGACTTTTTAGGATTTGAAATAGCCCAACTGGAATTCCATCACCTCCACTAGCTTTGTTCATAGTGATGCTTCTTAAGGCCCACCTGACTTCACACTCCAGGATGTCTGGCTCTAGGTGAATGATCACACCATCGCGGTTATCTGGGTCATTAACATCTTCTTTGTATAGTTCTCCTGTGCATTCTTGACACCTCTTTTTAATATCTTTTGCTTCTGCTAGGTCCATACCATTTCTGTCCTTTATTGTCCTAACTTTAAAAGTGAGCACACCAAAGTTCTGTTTGACACTAGTACTGGCTGATAAGATCCATCAAAAACTGCTATTAAAAGAAACTAACAAGAGTGAGTCCTTTTGTTTCAAACTCATTTTCCATGGGTTTCAGCCATTTATGTCTAGGACAACTCTGGGATTCCAACACATAATTATTTCCACCACTAACCTCAGCGGTGAGGTACTCCAGAATTGCAGCACTATATACTGCAGCAGTGGCACCGACCCTTCCGTGGCTTGTGGTACGAGTCTTCAAATGTCTATGGATGCGGCCCACAGGAAACTGAAAGAGAGACCATCCAAACGGGAAACACTTAAGTTTTAACATCACGTTACTGAACATAATGAACAGCTGAATGACATAAGTAAATCAAGATAAAAAATTTGGTTACACTTATTAGAAGCCAAAATTATTTGCCAATTAACTGTTCTTTGGGCTTGTTAGTATGTCCTAATAATTAGCCCCAAATGGTCATGCCTAATTTTATACCCCCTGAAGACAGAATTTAAAAACAAAAACCACTCACAGTTTTACAAATTCATTCCTGCATAATATGGAGTCATTATACAATAAAGAGAAACTATGCAGTATAGTCACCAACTGCACATTCCACAGGGCCTAATAACCATATTCCTATTTAATTAGCTCCTTCACATAACAGGCTCATGTGACTATGAACCTCTACTATCTTCTTTAGGCCCCAACTTCATTCTTCCTTCCTCAGTTTCAAGAGGTAACCTGACAGTTAAGAAAACCAACATTGTGACTTCCTACTTTCTGAGAATAGGTACCTTCTCATTTCCACAGTACCCCAATCCCACTTGTCTATGCTTCTGACTACACCCACTCCCCGCCCCCCCCGACTTTAAGGACCTTCCTCATCCTGTTACTGCTCCATCATTCAACAACTCGATTACCTCCTTTTCGCTGGCTCCTTTCCTTCTGCACAGTTCAAAGGTCTCCACACGTCTAGTCTACTGTAACTGCCTCCAATTACAGTCTAGACATCCCTTTCCAAAGGCAAAATTTAAAAGTAAACTTGAAACCTCTTTCTTGTCACCCATTTTCTCCCAATCCAAACTTGGCTTCTGTTAAACACCATTCTTAATGATCAGCAGTAACATTCTAATTACCAAATCTACTAGCCACATCCAGATTGTGTGCTTCAGAAGAAAATGCATGACTGTTCTATTTACATTCCTTCCCTAATTCTAAGGTCCCAAAGACCAGGATCTATGCCTTACTCCCTTTTAGATCCTCAGTGATTGACACGTTGTCTGACACAGAGGACCTTGAAAACCATTCTTCTCAGGCTACAGGGATTACACAGTTCTAACACTAACTCTGACTACTCCTCAGTCTTCATTGTTTGACTCAAATATGTCAAATGCAGCGAGGAGTCCACCAATGTCTTTTCATTCTTTTCTCCAGCACTACTGAGAAAACTCATCCATAGCACGAACTACCAATTTTACTTAAGTGATTTTAAATTTGTAATTCTTTTGATCACTTCTCTTGGAAAGCTAGACTCAAATCTTCAACTTTTGGATATTTTCACATGGATATTCTACTGGAACTTCCAAATGATTCCACTTAAAATTTTTATTTCATAACTTGCTCCTACTACAAACTCCCCTTAGGGTCTAGGCCTTAGAGAAACTTCTGACCTTCCTCTCAAACCTATACCTCTCCTCTCATTTTTTAGGAGCATATATATGCCTTCTATTCTTTTCCATCCCACTAAAGTTCAAGTTGGAGAAGGAAATGGCAACCCACCCCAGTACTCTTGCCTGGAAAATTCCATGGATAGAGTAGCCTGGTAGGCTACAGTCCATGGGGTCACAAGGAGTCGGACATGACTGAGCGACTTCACTTTCTTTCTATAGTTCCTTTTGGAGAAGGAAATGGCAACCCACTCCAGTTTTCTTACCTGGAGAATCCCATGGACAGAGGGGCCTGGTGGGCTACAGTCTATGGGGTTGCAAAGAGTCAGACACGACTAAGCAACTAACATACACACACAACACATACACATATAAGTTTAAGTATGCATTACCTTACTCCTAAACCACTGCAATAACCTGTAATCTGTCTTCCATCTCCAACTTCAAGGAAAGGATACTTCAAATAAATTCCACTTTTTTTTTTTTTTTTGGCTATGCAACTTGCAGGATCTTAGTTCCTCAACCACGGATCAAACCCAGGCTCTTTGCAATGAGAGCACCAAGTCCTAACCACTGGACTGCCAGGGAATTCCCTCAAATAAATTCTAATTGATATTTGCATGATGTTCCAAAACAGAGAAAGTACCCATAAAGGTTAAGTTCTTGCCCTCCCACTTCCTTCAGTACCATTCAGAAAATGTCATCTTCTTCCTTAAAAATTTTGCATCACTACCTTATAGTCTGGCCTTCAAACTTTCCTGTTTAAAAAGTATCTCTTACATGTAAGGCAATTAATTCTTACTCATCCAGAAAAATTTGAGTTTATGGATTAAAGTTGCAGCAATTCATATATATAAAATTTAGAGTTCTTGAGTATATATAACTCAGTCTACATTTGAAGGTACTGGGGAAATACTCAAGAGGGACTATTGGACAGTCCATTCTTCTATTTCATCCTGAAAGCTGATATAACACTACAAATACCTTCTTCAAAATGAAAGCAACAGCATACTCACTTCAATATGATAGTTTATAAAAGTATTAGGAACATAATTATAATCTAGAAATAACAGATTTTAAGACAGTAAAATCACCAAATTTGCATAAGATGTTTTCCTAACTTGTCGTTGCTTAGAAAAGAGTACAAACTAAAAGGCAGTTGCTTTGTTGTTTATATTTTGACCAATTAATTTCATTATCAAAGGTCAATAGTACATTTTTGTAATTAAAGAAACATTTGAGTCATGAGTTACAACTGTTAAGAAATTAATAATGAATGTTACCTGTAGCCCAGCTCTCTGTGAGCGAGACACTGCCTTGGCCTTGGCCTTCCCACTGTCCTTTCCAGCTTTGCCTCCAGCCTAAGTGAAAAAAGTTTCAGATGAAGAATCAAAAATGCTATTTCAAAATTATCTAGGAGACAAAATTTCTTCTAGTTTTATTTAAGGTAGTTAAAAAAAAGTTCTCTTTCAATTTTAAATATACATGCCTTATCACCATTTAT
>SJYQ01042486.1:0-16167 GCA_006410935.1 Redunca redunca
GGCTCCCCTGTCCCTGGGATTCTCCAGGCAAGAACACTGGAGTGGGCTGCCACTTCCTTCTCCAATGCATGAAGGAGCTGCAAGCCAGTCCCTTACCACCACCACCATCACCACAACTTCCCCCACCCCTACCGGCTGCCCCACCCCCCAGGACTCTGCACTGTGGCAGGGCTGGAAATCAGAACTTCTCTGTCCACTCACAGCACAAGACAGGATGCGGGGAGGGAAGGGTGGCTCAACAGACACCCTGTAACTCACAAATTCTTCCTTCAAAAGCCGGGGGTGAGGGAGTGTCCCAGGTCACTTGGGCTGACTATGCATGCAGAAACCTGGGTGAGATCGCAGCAAACAGAAGTCAAGAGTTCACCTGGAGAAGCATTCACTTGCCCCAGGAACACAAAACCAAAGGCATTAACTTAACTCAACTTAAAAATATTGATTTGGCATCTACCTGCATAGTAAGTAAACAATACAGTATGTCAGAAAGTGAACTATCAACATTTCTGCTGCAAACTAACGTTAAGAAAGGATGTAAGAAGGTCATTTGCACTAAGATGCTTTCAACCTGTTCCTCAACATGAATCTTAGAAAAATGGTTGTGTAACTTTCTTTCTTAATTTCATAGAAAGAACACCTACAGCTACAGTAACTCTATCTCAACAGATTTAAAATGAGAGCCAACTTAACAAAGAACAGAATGCATTAATAAAAAATGGACAAGCACTGGAGTCACTCCACTTAAAAGGACAAGGCAAGATTACCTTAACTTCTTACCACACTTCAGAGACTGGAAGAAAGAGAAGAAAGGATTAATTCCATATTGTCTGTAAGTGATGATTTTATCCAGGGGACTTACCTGGCGGTCCAGTGGTTAGGACATCGCCTTTCAATGCAGGAGGTGCAGGTTTGATCCTTGGTCAGGGAGCTAAGATCCTAACATGCCTTGTGGCCAAAAAACACAAAACAGAGCAATACTGCAACCACTTAAAGACTTTAACCTTGAATACTAATTTAACCAGAAACCCAAGACTTATTCAAAGAAAATGATAAATAAGCTAATGAAAAGGGCTGAACCCAAGCAGGAGGGCAAGGTGCCTGAGCCGTCACTTGTAGCTCACACGTTAGGGACTGCACAGCTATCAGGCTAAGGAACCTGCCCCAAATCCTCTGGGATTGCATGAGGGCAGTAGTGCAGTTTATCCAGATGACTTAGCAAAGAGATTCTCCCCTTTGCTTCCACTGAAAAAACCTTAAGATATAATTTACATGCCATAACATTCACCCATTTAAGGCACAATTCCATTCAGTAGTTTTTAACAGATTCACAAGATTGAGCAACCATTATCATCATTTAATTTCACATTTTTGTAACCCACACTTTCATTCCCCATCAGTACTCATTCCCCAGCTCCCTTTCTCCAGACCCTAAAAACCACCAGTGTACTTTCTATCTCTGTGGCTTTGTCTCCTCAGGATATTTCATCTAAAGGGAACCATACAGTGTTACCTTCTGTGACTTGCTTCTCTCACTGATCATAATGCTTCCAGGGTCCATCCATGTTACAGTGTGTACCAGCACTTCACTTCTTTTTATTGCCAAATACTATCCCATTGTATGCATGGACCACATGTGTTTATCCATTCATCAGCTGATGGACATTTGGGCTGTTCCCCCTTTTGGGTTGTCATGAATACTACTGCTATGAACTCGTATGTATAAGTTGTGTGGACACATATTTTCAATTCCCTGGATATGTACGTAGGAATGAACCAATGGTACATATATATGATAACTTTATGTTTGACACTGAGAAATTGCCAAATGATTTGCCAAAGCAGCATACCATTTCCATTCAAGTGATTTCTCCATGTCCTTGTCAATACTTGTTATCACTGGTCTTTCAATTTTAGCCATCATAGTAGGTACAAGGTCTCCTACTATTTAAAATAATTCAGTATTAGCAACAATAGCTACCACTCTTAAAATTCTCCTTAAATCGATTATTTCATTTATTGCCTAGCTCAAAGTTCTCCGGAGAATTCTGGTTCCCCGTTGATGAAGGAAGAAACTGAGTCCAAGAGGCCAAAGCCATGTCAAGGCCTCATCTATCCTGGGTAGAGGCTTAGCTCTAACTCCAGGCCATCCCTGCCTCTCACACCAGCTCCTTCTATTACAGCAGTGGTGGACCTATTGCTGAAGGGCAGGAGGTCAACATCCAAACCACATCACGAACTCTGACACATCAGAAGGAAAGAAGCAGACACCCCACAGAAAAACTGGTAAAGATCCTGAACAGGCTCCTCACAAAAAGAGGGTCAACACAGGAGAGGTCCACTGGTAAATGAAAGCTAGCACCAGGTTGGCCACGAGCACACATGGACCAGAAAGGCTGGAATTTAACGTGGACACCACCAGTGCCCACCCTGGGTGCCACGTACATGCATGCTCGGAGGCTCAGAATCCATCCCCAAACCTGCGGAAGCAAGCATGGTGTGTCCACATGCAACCCTACCAGCAAGGAGTGCTATCAATCTGCAAATCCGTGTCTCTAGATACAAAATTCAGAGTGAACACCAAAACCCAAAGTCTGTGGGACTGCCTACAGTAAGTTGAAAATGGGCATGATCAATTCATGGGGCAGAGTGTGAACCATTACCTCTGGACAAGCATCAGAGAACAATCCCTGGGATGCTGACAACATGCTCTTTGCTCCATCTATGGAGCTGCATGGGGACATCAAGCTGTATAAATATGATCTGTGTAGCTTCTGTATTTTAATAAAACTAATTTTAATTTTGAAAGAATACTGTGTGACTATTATCAAAACTATGATAAACAGAGTTTACTGGGTTGGCCAAAAGGTTCCGTCAGTTCCTTAACATTTTATGGAAAAACCCAAATGAATCTTTTGACCAACCCAACAGAATCAAACCATTGAAAAGGAAGCAGTATCTGAATGTTATCTAAATGTACAATGCTAGAGGTGAGATGCTCAGTACCTTAGCTACCACCACTCTTGGTGATGAATTACCAGAAGCAGGGTGCAAATGTGCCCAGGGACGGTGTGGACATGCACTTAAAAGTCCGTGTTTTACTGATTACAGTTATAAGATTAACAGCCGGCACTCAGTTGCTCAGTTGTGTCCGACTCTTTGTGACCCCTGTACTATAGCCTGCCAGGCTCCTCTGTCCATGGATCTTCCAGGCAAGAATATTGCAGTGGGTTTCCAGTTCCTCCTCCAGGGGATCTTCCTGACCCAGGGATTGGACCCACGGTACCTGCACTGGCAGGCAGATTCCCTATCAACTGTGCCACCTGGGAAGCCCCATACAATACCCAAACCAAATATACCCCAGATCTGAATATAACCCATGAGATCAACTTTCCATAACTGCACTTCAGCAAAAACCTGATATCAGAACATAAGGTCCAGCCAGAAAATGGAACCAAAAAAATGGACTGCAGGCTCACTCTGGGCCATATGCTTCCTATCACCCCATACAGGCACATAGCCTTGTTGGTAACTGGAGAGAAACAAGTTACAACAGCTACAAAGTACAGGTTGGACTAGGGATGGAGTAGGGAGAGAGGGGCATAAAAAGGGCTAGAGATGGCAATCAGTGAGGATACGTCCAGGCCAGATGTCCTGGAGAAAGATGCTGAGGCTCACACAGCACTCAGAAACAGAGTGGCTCCAAGGCCCATTTTCTCGGGCCCTGCTTTCCAGCTTTGATGGGGGCCCAGGGAAGAGACAAAACAGTTGGGAGAGGCCCAGGAGGGTTAGCAATAACGTGAGGCCTGTGCACTTCACAGTCTGCACCAACATGAGCCCATTAGCTTCTCTCACAGGAGGGATCTTCTTTCCCAGGTGAGAAACTGAACTCTGGGAAAAAGCAACTCCACATGAGTTCCCAGGTGGAACTGCCACAGCAGACAGGAAAGAAGTGTAACAGGTTGGAAGGCAGAACCAGCATGGGACCCACAACTCTGTTGTTCCGTTGCCCACACCTAAGAATCACACCAGGAGCCAGAACTGTCCCCTCCCAGGCGCAGGCCCACCTGCCTGCCAGTCAGTCATTCCTGTGGTCTCAGGCCTAGAATCTGAAATGTTTCAGCTTACTAGAGCAGTGCTTATTAATTCCCAGATCTGGCTGAGACGGGTTATGCTGGTTCCTGCTCCTACTTCACGTGACTTACGGAGATTATCTCCCTCCTGGCAGAGCCCGGCCACCCTCAAGCATTAGAGGGGCAGAGGCTGCAGAGGAGCTGGCCTTTTAGCCAGGGGACCAGGGTGGCTATCTGTGTGTATCTGTCCCGGACAAAGGGAGGTGAGTTCTGTTCATGGGTATCACCGAGGAACCTGAGAATACAGGTCCACACAGAGCCTTGAACAGGTGACTCTGGCATCCTCCAAGGGGAGCTGTTGGTGACTCAGGCACTACTGCTCAGAGAGAAAAGCAAGCACCAACACTCACAGCTCTGATGCCTCCTCTGGCTCACAGGAGCCAGACAAAAAGGCCACCTGGGTGTAGCCCATCAACATGTAAGTCTAAAACAGAACCTGCAGCAGCAGGCCAGCAGGGCTGTACTGGATGACGTGAGCTGGAAGGTATGTGAGGATGACCCTCAGGCAAGGCAGCCACAGGAGTGCAAACAACTGTGTCTTATAATAAGTAAATTATGCCTCAATTTTAAAATGAGAGCTAATTATAGATAGAATCATCTGGACAGCAGCCAAATTTGTTGCTCCAGAAGCATCTGTCAGAGGTGGACCTGAACAATACCTTCTGCCACTAGAAGAGAAGCTCAGCTTCACCTCACAGTGAATCAGCCAAATTCCAACAGGTGGGTAAGACCTAACTGGCCAGGAGGAGCAACTTCCAGGAAAAGAAACCATGGGCGGAGGGGATACACGCCCAAGCTCCCACACAAGGACAGAACCCTCAGGAAGGCTGGACAGAGCCCTGTGACATCTCTGCTTGGTCCTCATCAAGCCATATTTCAGACCAGGGTGTCACCAGCGGTCAAGGGAGGCTGGACTGAGGCAGGGCATGAACTCAGGGCAATCAGTCCCGGGGACAGTAGGGAACAGGTAGGAAAATAAAGTGCTGGGGCTACCATTGGACTTGCCGCCTTCCCTACAGAAAGCCTAGGGCTGGTGCTCTATCACTTCAGTTCACAGAAGCAGAGCTGGGCTGCGGGAAGGCAGGGTTCAAACCCCTTGGATACATTAGTGCAGCCCAAGGTGGCGGGGGTGAGGTGGCTTCTCATACAGGGCAAGTGGGTGTGGCAAGTGGGAATGCCAGCAGTGGTGCACACAGGGCACCCCATGCCTGGCAACTGAGTCTCTGCCTCCTCAATGGGGTACAGGCCTAGAGTCGGCAAGCCCAAGCCTGGCAAATGACTGGTGCTCAGTAAATATATGTGGACTGACTGGAGACCAGGGAGGATGTGGGGGCACTGCAGAGAGGTGACAAGCCCACATCAGCAATGGCTGGACAGGGATAGCAGGTCCAGTAAATGGACAGGTAGCAGGGATGCTGGGTGAGGCTTGGTGCTTGAGGGAGCTGGGAAATGGGCCTTGCAAACATCTCCACTCTATCTCCCCTCCCCAGCCAGCAGGACATACACCCCCAGTGACTTGGCAGCAGGAATCGCTCTGAGGCTCACCCCTCTCCCTGGGTCTGCCTGTGGCTTACACACACTTTCCAGGACCAGCCCAGGGCAGCTGGTGCCCACCTGGCCATGGGAAGCAAAGAGGAAGGCTTTCCCACCAGCACAGGAACACAGCCAAGGGCATTCCTGGGCCCTGACTGTGTACCAAGGTAGAGAGATGCAATTAAATTCTGTAACCACAAAAGTGCAGAATGACAGTCCACCCATGTGACCAGGGAAAGTTCAGATCCCTAACATAAGCTGCAGTGACATGATGGGTTTCTTAAACTCATCTTCCCACTGGGATCCTTCCAGAAGTATGAAAACTTCCTATGCCATGTCCACCCTGAAACTGTTTCGATCCTTCTGGGTGTGGCCAAAATGCTTTGGAATTTCTGAACATTCCCAGGTGACCCTGGCATGCAGGAAATTCAATACACCACACCAGCTCCACATGAGCCTCCGCTGGAACCAGGTCAGCTGAGAAACCAGAAACAGACCCATTCCCTACACAGGCCCTCATAGATCTGCAAACCTGCACAAAAGGACCCCATGTGCACTCCATGAGGGACCTCAGCTCACCTCTCTCAGCCAGCTTTTCCTATCCGCTCTTACCTTCCACTCCAAGAAGGACCTATCCCAGACCCACTCCCTCTTCCCTGGCTTACAGGTTTCCTGAACAGACAGGTGGTGGCAGGCATGGCCCCAGGCCCCTAAGCATTTTGGGAGGCAGCCTGGGAAGGCCTGGCTACCACCTGAAAGAGACAGAGATGGGTGTGAATCTCATTTGATCTTCACAAAGCCATGCAAAGTATAAACTTAACACTCCCATCTCACAGGTGAGCAAACTATGGTTATGCTAAGTCAGATGATTCCCCCAAGTGGCACCACAGGGCTTCTCACTCCAAAAACCAGTTTACTTCTTTGCACAAAGTAGTTCCCAGAGCTGAGGTATCCGGGGAAAGGCAAGATATGCTGGAGAAGGGGTGGCGTGAGGGTGGAACTGGGTTCCAAACTGGCCCAACAGCCTCATCTGGCAGGAAGGCAGGGAGGCACCTGGGAAGGCTGCACAAATCTCCCTGCAGGAAGAGGGTGGGGGCCTCCTGGAGATGGGGGCTCCACCTGGGAACTGCAGTGAAACAATGCTGCAAGCAAACCTGTATACACCCTGTCTGGCAGACAATCCTCATCCATCAGATCAGCATGCCAAGGCCTACCCTTGTCCTAGATCCCCTCAAAAGGGCTAGGAGGGGCACATGTATGACAGCTGTTCTCCACTGGCCTGCCCTTCCCACCATGTGACTTCCGGTCTCAGTTTCTCATCAGAGCATCTGCACACTGGCTGTAGGGACCGGAAGAACTGGACTCAAGGATTGGTGCCCACACAGGGAACACCCCCACTCCCCACGTCTGTCCCACCGGCCCACATCCATCCCATCACCAACCACAAACCCCAGCTGCCCTGGGCAGTGTCCAAACACTAAGCTGCTTTTAGAAAACTGAGAATCCACTCCTGGGCAGGAGGGATTTAGCCAGAATTGGGTGTCATTTAGAGAAGATTACACCCTAATTGCCCCAATGTCAGCAGACAGGCTTCTGGCCAGCTGAGCCCTGTAGTTGGTGGCAATCCCTATAGACTCTGGTTCATCTGCCAATCCTGGGTGCTGGGACAAGCTCTTGTCTTCCACGGCAGCTGGCTGCCAGATACAAACCTCTATTGAATGGCCTGCAGTTGGGGGGAGCTGTTCAGCTGCCATCTGTCCCAGGCCTCAGAAGACACTCAGCGGGCAGCACAGCCAGGACTATACTGGGCTGGAAACACCAGGAGAGTTAACTGGGGTTTCTTACCTCATCTCTAATCTCAACACGTCTTCATGTTATTAGCGCCATTTAGGGAGGGACATCCAACAAGGCTCAGTCAGCAAGTAGCCAGAGACCCTGTAACTCAAGCCGTGTTCCTGCCAAGAACCTAGAGGTCTGCAGCTCTGGGGACGAGAGTGGAGCCTATGGAACCGTGGGCATGGCTGTAACGACGATTTAATGCTCACATCTGCCCTGGAAGGTAGACGGGCCTGTTAGTAGCTGCAGCAAGGTAAGATGAAAGGTCTTGGCCAAGTGTCCCCCATGTCCAGCATTCCATCACAATCACCCTTGCAGGGTAAACCTCGGATACTCTGACGGCCAATTCCACTAAGGACTGACACACCCTGAGGAACCGAGGATGCTGACTGCTCATGAAAAGAGGTGAGAACCTGAGGCTCAGAGTGGGCAGCTGAGACCCTATACTGAAGCCAGGTATCTTTTCCCTCAGCCTTGCCCCTCCACCCTCCACATATCAAGGTCACCCAAAGAGTGAGGCTGCAAAGATCCTTCCTGTGCTGTGACACACACACACACACGTGAACACATGCACACATAGTTCACTTCATTGTAGTTCAGGCACGAGAGCCCACTGCCTAACACAAGTGACTCATCCGGACGCCATCCAGTGCATTACCTGGGGCCATTTCTCAGCCCAATCACAACAGCACCAACATTGTTGTAGGTTGCAGCAGCCACTGTGCAAACCGCAGCCAAAGAAAGTGCCGTGTCAGACCCTGACCCTCTGCCTGGTGCCTTTGGCCCAGGCATGTTCCCTTCTCCAAAGCTTCACAGCCTTCTGTAGGGCCTGAAAACAGAGATGTGATCCAGACTTCAACCAACACAGGCACAAAGGGGCATCCCACAGTGGAGGTGAGACTGATGCTGAGAGAACAGGAGGGAAAAGAGGTGTGCTTGGCAATGAGAGTCTGTGGGAGATGTGGACTTGGCAGCGTGGGAGATGTGGACTTGGCAGCCTGGCATGTGAAGCACCACCCACACCAACCATAAATCTATCATGGGTCCCGAAAACCTGCCCTAAAGATGGTGAAGAGGGGAGCAGGCATGCGGAAAGGCTGGCTTCTTGAGGGTGGAGTTTGGCCCTAGCACCACAGGAAGGGCCAGACCTAGGCCTGGCCGGCTGGAAAGGGGCTTACACAGGTGGTGAGCACCTGAGACAACAGAGAAGGCATCTGAAGCCCAGAAAGGAACACGTCTGTCACACTTCTGGAGGGACCTGGCAGCCAGCTCTGCCTCTGGGGCAAGCAGCTAGTAAATGCCCAAGCGGGACTCAATCCCAGGTCTGAGCAGTGGCTGAGTCCACACCTCTCCCCTAACTCCTGAGTCAAATGCATAAGGCTAGTAGGTTAAGCAGTTCTCCAGGTGGATTCTCAGGGGTAAAGACAACCCTAACTGAGCTGCTCAAACAGAAGTTCCAATGGACCATCTTAAAAAGACACAGAGAAGTCTCACTTCTCATCTTCTATCAAAAATCTAACCAACTGTACTAGTGATTTTTGTTTTTAACAATTTGCACTCTATTACTTTTCCTCAAGATTAAAAAAAAAAAAAAAAAAACATGTGACTATCGATTGATGATGACCAGGACCAACCCTGCCAACGCAGGGCTGAAGACCCAGGCCAGCAGACACCATTCAGTTGTGCTGAGTCACACAACAAAAAACACAGGCCTTAAGAGGAAGACTCACCACTAACACATAAAAAGGACAAAAACCTAATAAAATCGGCAACATACAATCAAGACTGTAGAGTATTGGAAAAAGGATAATTGCACAGATCAATAGAACAGAACTCCCAAGAGTAGACCTACACACACAATAAGCAACTGATCTTTGACAAAGGAGCAAAAGCAACTTCATAAAGAAAGTACAGTCTCATCAACAAATGGTGTTGGAACTTGTACATCCATGGGCAAAAAAAAAAGAATCCTGGACACAGACTATATAATTCTCACAAAAACCAACCTGAAATGAATCAGGGATCTAAGATCTAAATATAAAAGGCAAAATTTATCAAACCTTTAGACAGAAACATAGGAAAAGATCAACATGACCTTAGGTTTGGTGATGACAATCTTAATATGAAAGCAAAATGGCACTAAAATTTAAAACTGCTCTGTGAAAGACACTGTTAAGGGAATGAAAAGCCAAATCACTAGGTGACAAATGTGAAAAGTAGGACTTGTATCCAAAATAGATAAATCTATATAATAAGAAAACAAATATTTCAATTTTAAAATGAGTAAAGGATCAGAACAGACACCTCAACAAAGAAGATATGCAAACAGCAAGCAAACACATGAAAACATGTTCCACATCATATGTTAGCAGAGAAATGCAAATAAAAAAAATGAGATGCCCCCATAACCTACTCCAGTAGGTAAAAGCCAAAATACTGGCAATGCCGAATGCAGGTGAGGAGATAGAACAACAGGAGCTCTCCTTCATTGCAGGCAGGAATACAGACTCGTGCAGCATTTGCAAGGTGATTTCTTACAAAATTAAACATACTCTTAGCCTATGATCCAAAAAGTTGCATACTCATTGGTGTTCACCTGTAAGAGTTGATAATTTATGTCCACACAAAACCTCCACATGGATGCTTTGTAACACCTTTGTCAGCAAACACCCCCAGTTGGAAGTAACCAAGAGGCCCAGTTTGAATGGATAAACAAACTATGGTACACCTTAACAATTCTGTGATTTTTTAAATAAAAATAGCTATCAGGCCATGAAAACACATGGATCAATCTTAAACACATGTCGCTAAGTGAAAGAAGCCAACATGAAAAGGCTACACACTGTATGCTTTCAATTACGTGACATGCTAGAAAAGGGAAAAAACTACAGAAAAAGTAAAGGGTCAGTGGTCGCCAAGGGTTCTTTTTGGGGGGTGGAGCAGTGGTGAATAGGTAAAGTACAGGGATTTTATAATGAAGTACAACAATTCTGTAAAGCAACTATGAACTGAACAGGGAAATCCAAACGCTGACCAGATAAAAGACAACATTAAGGAATCTCTGTTAATCCTGTGAGGTGTAAAAATTAATCTGTGATTATGTTTTATTTTTTTTTAAGTTATCTTCTCAGCACAACACATCAATGTACTTACAGAAGTGAGGCACAGAATGGAGACTGCCAAAGCTGGCGGCGCCAAAGTGGGTAGGAAAACATGCAGGCCAATGTCTCTGCTCTGGTTGTGCATAAAACATCCCCTAAAGATGGAAACCCTTTAGGAGGGGAACTGCTTTCAAAAAGCAAACCCATAGAACACAAACCACAACCATTATTTCACATGATACAATAGATTGGACGTGCACAGCAGCTTCCAAATCCATGGAAATCTTCATTATCTTCATCCAGTTGAATGAAACCTACTTTTCTGCAACTCAGAGAGTAACCCCAAACCCTGTGTCTCCTTAAAAACAACTGTTATAGATGCTCAAAGCACTTTCTGTTTTTTATAATACCATATGTATCTCACACACACATAAAGGAAGAAAAAGCTGGCAAGCAGAAATACCCAGTAGTCCTCCATACATATTCCGTAATTTCTACAGAGACATGCTCATTTCTACATTTTCATCTTGATCAAAGTGAAAGAGGATGTATCATGTGAAACTGATGCTTTCCAGTGAAAACGCTGGCTTAAAACTCAACACTCAAAAAACTAAGACCATGCATCTAGTCCCATCACTTCATGGCAAATAGATGGGGAGAAAATCCAAACAGTGACAGCCTTTATTTTCTTGGGCTCCAAAATCACTGCAGACAGTGACTGCGGCNGTATGACTAACCTAGACAGCATGTTTTAAAGCAGAGACATTACTTAAATCAGTCCTTAGTATTCACTGGAAGGACAGATTTTATTTTTTCTTGGGCTCCAAAATCACTGTGAACATTGACTGCGGCCATGAAATTAGAAGACCCTTGCTCCTTAGAAGAAAAGCTATGACAAACCTAGACAGCATATTAAAAAGCAGAGACATCACTTTGCCAACAAAGGTCCATCTAGTCAAAGCTATGGTTTTTCCAGGAGTCATGTATGGATGTGAGAGTTGGACCATAAAGACGGCTGAGCACTGAAGAACTGATGCTTTCAAATTATGGTGCTGGAGAAGACTCTTTAGAGTCCCATGAACAACAAGGAGATCAAACCAGTCAGTCTTAAAGGAAATCAACCCTGAATATTCATTGGAAGGAGGAATGCTGAAGTTGAAGCTCCAAAATTTTGGCCACCTAATGGGAAGAGCCAACTCACTGGAAAAGACCTTGATGCTTGGAAAAATTGAAGGCAGGAGGAGAAGGGGGCAACAGAGGATGAGATGGTTGGATGGCATCACCAACTTAATAGACATGAGTCTGAGCAAACTCCAGGAGAGAGCAAAGGATAGGGAAGCCTGGTGTGCTACAGTCCATGGTGTCACAAAGAGTCAGTCACAGCTGAGGGACTGAACAACAGCAAAAGTAAGTGAATAACTTTCTGAGTGAACTCCGGGAGTTGGTGATGGACAGGGAGGCCTGGAACGCTGCGATTCATGGGGTCGCAAAGAGTCGGACACAACTGAGTGACTGAACTGAAGTGAATCTCTAAAGAAGAAGGCAGTCTTCTCCTCCTTAATGCCATCAACTACCTGATGCTGGACTGTCCATTCAGCCACAAGTCCCTGACACCCACCCTGCTCCTATAGCCCCATCTGTCAGCCCACCTCCCTGGGCAGAGCAGAGCCAGAACCAAAAGGTTTGATGCCCAGGACAGCAGCTAGAAGGTCACACTGGGCACTTCTGGCTCTGGGGAATAGCTCAAGGGGCCACACTCCAAACATTAGACAGTATGGGGCCTGAGGCCCAGGAGGGTCTCATCTAGCCTCTGCCCACTAGCCACTTTCACTTCACTAAGAAACCAAATCTTTCTTTACTTTCAATGTGTGTACCGGCCCTTTATCCAGTGCACAAATATGGAGAAGCGGGTCTGACTGAGGAGTGGCTGTCCCAGGCTGACAAGCGTAAATTGAGCTCCCAATTCACAGGAAGGGGTTGGGCTCCCTGAGCAGGGAAGGCCCAACAGGAGTCTGTGTCTGCCTTGCCACAGCTCTCTCTGAGGCAACTGCTCAAACACAAGGAGCCTCAGCCACTACCTGCCTAAGTGCCCCAGGCACACTGGCCTGAGGGCAGAGCCATTCCTCTGGGGCCACATAGCTCCTGAGGGCCCAGGCAGGGTCCAGTCGGCCCCTTGGAGCCAGAGTGTGGAAACCACAGCCCTTGACAGCACATGTAGCACCTCCTCGCCTGCCTAGGCAGAGCCACTCTCAGGCCTGGCCTCCCTCTTGCACCAGTTATGGAAAAGCAGCTCCTTCTAAGTGTGTCCATCCACCTGTCCAGAGCCACGCCCCCCCAAACACTGCGGTACACAGCTGCTCACCCGCCATGGCCTGAAGGAAAACAGAATGCCAGGTGACATGAGAGTCTCTGGAGTTTTCAAAAGTGGAAGAGCCCTCAAGATTGCTTCACAATGCCACACCAGATACAAGCTCTACAGGCAGGAAAGTGGGGAGTGCCCAGCAATGTGGACACATTGGGCCACGTGGTCACTGCCTTTGGATGCTGGAAGCTGCCTCTCCCAACTATCAGATCTCTGGGAGCAGGGCTGCCTCCAGGGCTTCCTGGAACTTAACCTCTATCCCAAGTCAGGCTTCTTCATGCTAACAGCAGACTACCACACAGCTGGCCCTGAGAGGCCCAAAGGACTCCCAGAGCCTCCCAATCCCCAATGGCTCTCTGCTCCAAGTTTGAGGGTAGAATCAGGTAAGTGGGATCCTCACAGGGTTTGGCCCAAATCAGGACTTTTCCTGTTCCAAGACAAACACTTGAGGAGGCTGAGCCTCGCACAGAGGATTCCCATCACCTTCCCTCCTCCGCAGGTATCCGCTCTCTTGGGGACAGGTTGCCTGGGCTCACAGTCTTGAGTCAAAGTCAACTTCTTGGTGCCTTGGTTTCCACAGCAGTACAACAGACATAACAGGGTAGTGACCCCAAAAGTCAGAATGAGGACTGCAGGAGTTGGGGGGGCACAGGGAGGCTAGAGCCACTCATCAATAGTGGTGAAGCCTGGGCAACAGCCCTCACATCACCCTCCTCTGGAGCCAGCTCATGGCTGGAACTTCTACAGACTTGGGCAGGAACCTGGTGCCCAAGGACCACTTCCAACTTGGTCTGAGCTACTGGACCTTCCTCAGACACTCACACCCGTCCCTACCTTGGTTTCCCCATCCTCTGAGAGAGGAAATTATGATACAGGAGAGATGGGAAGGAGGAAGCAAAGAGGACAGAGCAGCTGCTCTCACCAGCTTTGCCACAGTTCTTCATGCGGCTGCTGAGCCTACAGGATGAGAGGGATACCCAGGTGGGCTCACCTGAGAGCTGGGCTCAGACAAGTCCAGAGGAGGCTTTGAAAAGCATCCAGGCCTTGAAGGGCAGGCAGGACTTCCAAGCTCCAAGACTGGGAAGAGGCAGGGATAGTGAGGGCCATGAAGGCAATCAGGAAGCAGGGGAGCAGTGCAGGCTGAGCCAGGCCAGAGGCTCAGGCTGCACTCTAGGAGACGCAGTGGGGCCACTGCAGACCACGCAAGGAGTAGAGAGAAGGTGATGACAGGGACAGCAGAAGGGTATCCAGGCTTGGGTGAGGTAGAGGGAAGGAAGAAGCTGAAGATACCAGCCAGCACACACTTACTGTGTGTGTGCTTACTGAGTAAGCACTTACTGTGTGCCAGGCACCAGTCCCAGCCTGTGACAGGTTGCAGCTCACAAAATTCCACCCCTGGGTTCCCTGGGATGTAAGTATTACTGCACAGCCAAGATCCTGAGGCAGCACAGAAGCCAGCAAGGACGTCCAGACCTTGTCTTTCTGCTCTCCCTGGAAGCCGAACCAGGATGGGGCTGCGACTGCACCAGGACCCCACCACTGGCCCTCACATTCCAAACCAAACCCTCACATTCCAAAGAGCTACCCACTCCCGGAACCTAACTGAGCCCTGCAGGCAGCAACTGTCAGCCCAGCGCTCCTGCCCTCCTCAAACTGCAGCTGAGGACACAGAGCAAGATGTTCCACGGCCACTAAGGACAGGAAACACCACATGGCTGACCAAACTTTATCTGATGCTCTTCCTCACCATGGTGGGGAAGGGACACAGCAGAACCTGGGACAGACAGGGCCCTTACTAAGCCAGGCTCAATCACTAGCAAAATGGGCCACTAGTACCCCTCCTCCCTAATACCATGGTGTCAGCAGGACATAGACACACACACACTTCCGAGAAAGGCTGCAGGGCCCGCACCACTGCCCTGCACAGGACACTCTTCAGGTCTGGTAGCAAACCCAGTCACCTGCGATAGGCCAGTCAGCTTTCCTCCCTCGTGACAAAATTATCTACAAATGCTAAACAGGAATACAGGTACCTCTGTGGCACAACTTGTTAATAACTGAACTCACTTTAGTTAAAGAAATAAAGTTTTAAAAAGAATGAAGATGGCTCATCTCTCTACAGGAGAAAAGAATTTTTAAAAGACCCAATAGATATTGTCTCCTTAAATCTTGATTTTTTTTTTCCAAATTATTTTTATTTATTTAGCTGTACTGGGTCTTTTTGAAGCAGCATTTGGAATCTAGTTCCCTGATCAGGGATCAAACCTACGCCCCCTGCATTGAGAGAGAGGAGTCTTAGCCACTGCACCACCAAGGAAGTCCCTAAATCTTTATTTTTTAAAATAAGAGTTAATACTTTGAAGTATAACAATACAAAGGTTTAGAGAGGCTGACTGACTTTGAGTAAACTGATGTGAGCTTTCTGGCAATATCTACTGAGGCTCTGATGCACCTTCCTCTAGCTTCTGCTGAGACTTCCATCTGAATAGACTGAGGGGAGGGGCTGGGGAAGGCCAAGTTCCCTTCCGAAGTGTAGAGAAGGTGAACCTAAGATGCTCCCACTTCATTTTCTCAAGGCCCCTAAGCCTCCCTCCATCATTCCCCTGCCGCATATAGTAAGATGAGGCTTTTGCCAGAGGGATCACATATCACCCCTCTAGTAGATTTAGTGCCAGATAAGGCTGGCTTGGAGGAGATATCAATACCTGCTGACGTATTCAAGACCTCGAGTTGAAGGAGCTACACAACCATCCTCCTTGGGCACCCTTATCTGTCTTCTACAGGTACTAACAGGGCACTTGTTCCACCAAGCACAGATTTAAGTACCTTCATGCATAAACTCCCTTCACTATCAGAAGGGGACCTGACTGGTCTCCCGAGTGAGGCATGGAGGCTCAAAACACTCCAGGGACCTGCCTGAGGCCACCGGGAGCAGGCTGCTGGAAGGTGGGCAGCTGGAGAAGCAGCAAACGTGGTGGATCCTGAGACCAGGGGCCAAGAGCCCACCTGGACAAGGGAAGAATTAAGTAGGGAAGGAGAAGACAGGCTGACAGACACTGACAGGCTAAATATCTGACACCTTTTCTAGGCTTTTAAAATATATCCCAGATGAACCCTTTCTGGGTGAGATGGTGTGGTGGGAGAAGGTTCATGCTCATAGCCCCATCACCAGTAAGGGGCAAGACCTGGGTCCAAACCTGAGTGTCAA
>SJYQ01042495.1:0-37581 GCA_006410935.1 Redunca redunca
GGTTGCCATTTCCTCCTCCAGGGGATCTTCCCGACCCAGGGATCGAACCTGGGTCTCATGCACTGCAGGCAGATTCTTTACCATCTCAGCCACCAGAAAATGCAGAGCTGGTGATTTCAGATTGAAACAGTCCTGCTTGAATCTAGAAAGATGGTACCGGTGAGTTTATTTGCAGGGCAGCAGTGGGGACGCAGGCATGGGACAGACTGCGGACACAGTGGGGGAAGCAGAGGGGGGCGGGTGGAGAGAGGAGCATGGAAGCATACACGCTGCCACACGTAAAACAGAGCCAGTGGGAGCTTGCCGTGCAACTCAGGGAGCTCAAACTGGGGCTCTGTGACAACCTAGGGGGTGGGCTGGGGAGGGAGGAGGGAGGCAGGTTCAAGGGGGAGGGGACATATGTATGCCTATGGCTGGTTCATATTGAGGTATGGCAGAAACCAAGAGAATACTGTAAACAATTATCCTCCAATTAACAAAAAAAGGTCCAGCTTGGTGGGCAGCTTGGTCACTGCTGCCCTCTGGTGGGAAGATGGGGGAATGCCTGCCAAGAGAGCCGCAGGCGAGGAGCGGGGGAGGCAGGCCGCGGGTGTGTGGTCAGGCCCGCAGGCTCTAGTGGCTCGCCTGTGGTGTCTGTCCGGAGCCCCAAGCGCCCAGTCACCAGGGTTCTGCCTTTCTCCCGAACCACCCCACGTGCAGCACAAACATTTCCTCCCATCCTGGCCATCTGGAAGCTATTCTTGTTCCCCCCAGCAGCCCCACCCCAAATCACCCCCAATCCTCCTCCATCCCGGAGGGCAGGGAATTGGGTCCCACAGCAGCAGAGACGCCTTGCTACACACACACACACCCCATGCTGGGGTAGGTGTCTAGCACAGGGTCCCTGGAGCTCCTGTGTCTGGGCAGGTGGCTCCCCAATGCCTTCCTCGGGGTCCCCCCAGAGCACCTTTCCAGTCAGTGCCCAGGGAGCCCTTTCTCTGTGTCCCACCCAGCCTCTCCTTCCTATTCTGAAGTGGCCGTTTGGAGGCAGGCAGTGGAGGAGGCCAGGGGGGTAGAGGCTGGAGCAGAGGTAGGGTCCAGCAGCAGCCTATTATAACTGTCGGGAGAATCCCAGCCTCTTGGCAAATGCTAAGGAAGAGCGAGGCGCTCAAAGTTGACTTTTAATGAACTTTACCTCATTAGCAAGGCCCTGGGGAGAGGCTTGGCAGATGCTCTGAACAGTGGAAGGGCCCAGAGCCTTTCAGGGCCCAGAAAGAGCATCTAAGGAGAAACCAGGAAGGAGTGGGCAGTGACTTTAAAGGCAGGAGTCTTACATACATCCCACGTTCCCAGGCCTCTCTACCTGGGTAAAGGGGATGGGGAGAAATCACAGATTTCAGAGCTGGTACTTGGCCTCGAAAATTGCCTTCTCCAGCTCTAGTTTCACAGATAAGGAAACCGAGGTCCAGAAAGAAGGAAACTCCAGCTCAGAGTCATGCAGTACATCCCCAGCGTCACCAGCCATGCCCCTAAAATCACAGCATTACCCTCACTGACCCTTTACAGACTCTGGTAGAACCCTCAAAACCACCCTCTGTTGTACCCACTCAATGGGTGAGGAGACTGAGGCTCAGAGAGGCCAAGCAACTTCCCCAAAGCCACGCACCAGTGTAAGGTAAGCCAGTTCAGGAGACCAGTCTGGTGTCAGGTAGAGAAGGTAAACGGTCACACCACTGGTGCAGAGATTTCTGCACGCAGATGACAACAACCTTCTGCTTTTATCTTTTTACTTTTCACGGTTTAATTATGATATGTGTGGTATGAGCGCCTATTAATTTGAGTCAGGAGCACTCCACCCACAGGGGCTGGGGGCCGGGTTTTGTAAAGAAGAGGCAGAAGCAGGACAAGGAAGTTATTTGCTTGGCTGAAGTGGTCATCTTATTTGGGAAAGCCTAATCAGCGGTTTGTGATTGGTTGTTCTCAAGTTCGATTTTCTCGAGTTCAAATACATTGACTCTGGCTAAGGTTTTGGCTTGCTTCTGTAGGCTACCAAGGCATTAGAGGCACCTCGGTGCAATGGCCTCCTTGTTTAAATATTTAACACAGCTCACGTTGGTGGACTGGTCCTATTCTTGGCTTGGCACTGCCTGCTTGCCTGTGCCTGTGTTTACCTTTTCACAGCTCCCATGTCAGAAGTGGAATTCGGATGAGACACCCCAGCCCCCACCTACAGTCCTGGGAGCAACAAGCAACCAGGCATAGCCACCACGTGCTGACCCCTTTGCACTTGCTGCTTCCTCACTAAGGTCACGGGTAAGTCCTCGGATAACTGAGCTCCACAGTTTTTGCATTATGAGCTCTCTGACTTTCTCTGAGCATTTCCTTTACCAGCCTGGGTCCCAAGGTGCACTGGGGCCAACCAAAACATTATGAATTCCTCTGACTTCAGCCGGAACGGGTCAGACCTAAGCTGGACCTGAGGTGCGCTTCCCTGGGAAAGGATGGTAAAGGATCCGCCTCCGATGCGGGAGACCCAGGTTGGATCCCTGGATCGGGAAGAGCCTCTGGAGAAGGGAATGGCTACCCACGAGGCCTGAGGTGAGTAAAATTTTATTTGAAGGGAAGGAGAGGAAGGAGAAAATGGGTTCCTCTGAGTCTAAAGAGTCTGGGCCTCCTCCATCTGGACTAACTTACTGTCATAACTAGGCATAACAATGACAGGCCCAGAATCCACGTTTGTCTGGACAAGCGCATTAACCTAAGCAAACATAATGTTGAATTACAGTGGCCAGAGTGGAGAACTTTTAACCTAGAAGAACTTGGTCACTCACAAAATGCCCTAGGGAAAAATCGGTCCCAAACTTCCCCAAAACAGTGAAATGCATTTTTTTTTTAAATTGATGTGTAGAAGTTTCTAAGACAAAATGAATCAAAATCGTCTTTTTGAGTTCAGTACTGCCAGGAATATTTCCTGTGTGTCCCAGCTAAAACCTGAAGATAAGATATTGGAAATGACTTTTTCTTTAAGAGGAGCTCCAGACTTTCCTGGTGGGTAAGGATCCCCTTGCCAGTGTGCGGGGGATATGGGCGTGCTCCCTGGTTTGGGAAGACTGCACATGCCTCCGAGCAACTAAGCCCACGGGCCACAGTTCCTGAGCCGGTGTGCTGCCGCTACTGAGTCTCGTGCCCTAGAGCCTGTGCCCCAGCAGGAAGAGAAGCCACCGCCGTGGGAAGCCCGTGCCCCGTGAGGAAGAGAAGCCCCTGCTCGCAGCAACGAAGACCAGGGCAGCCAAAATAAAAACCAATTACTTAATTTTAAAAACTGTTGTTTAAAAAAGAGAAAAGAAGAGCTGTATGGTCAGAAGTCGGCTGGATTAGAGACTGATATTCAGGGCTGATGGGAACTTTTTGAGACCCTCCTACCCAAGCTAAAATAGAACTATACAAACAGCGGGAAAGACAGCATTCTGAAGCCTTTGTGGGACAATGCATTGAAATGTTCCAAAGATACAAGCAGCTCTAAATCCAAAAATGTAGAATTTTTTAATTTCCATCTTAGTGGGAATCTTCTCCCTGATATAAAGAAGCAAATTGGATGGGTGGGTTCAGCCCTTGACATTATTATTCAGGCAGCAACGCAATTCTTTGAGGAACTGAAAACAACAGCTCTGGCCTTTCAAGCTGAGTCTTTACAAGAACAGAAAAGCAGCTTCAGAAGCAATTCAAAGCCCACCTAGTCTTTTTACCAATCCCAGGGAGAAGAACACCGAGCGCCAGGAACCAGCTCCAGGGAGGGACTGGAAACACGTCTGCCTACTGCATCTTCTTCTATTGGCGTCTCCAAGGGAAACAGCCCTGGGTGGGATGCTTTACTTACATGGAGAAGAGATCAAGCAAGATGCATTCTGATGATGGAGACTGGCCCCCATGGCCTGCAGGCCTCTCCTGGCACCTGGCACAGGGCAACTGACCTATGAGCACCCCTCCCATGCCACAGTGGAAGAACTCTGCCCCCTCCCCGCAGAGGACAGATAAACCAGTGAGTGGTCAGCTGCCATCGAATGCATATGCCTTAAAAAAAATAGTCGCTCAGTTGTGTCTGACTGTACGACCCCGTGGACTGTAGCCCACCAGGCTCCTCTGTCCATGCAATTCTCCAGGCAAGAATACTGGAGTGGGTTGCCATTTCTGTCTCCAGGGGATCTTCCCAACCCAGGGATCGAAACCAGGTCTCTTGTATTGCAGGCAGATTCTTTAAGCAGAGACAAAGGAACACTCAAAAAAATTAGACAAGGAGGGATATTCCCATGCAAGGTGAAAGGCCCAGCACAAACTGTGAGACCTTTTTCTTTTTGAAAAAATATTACTTATCTGACTGCACCGGGTCTCAGTTGCAGCCTGCGGGATCCAGTTCCCTGTGCAGGGATCAGTCTTGGGCCCCCTGCGTTGGGAGCTTGGAGTTGTAGGCACTGGACGCCAGGGAAGTCCCTGTGTGGGCTTCATATCTCTTGGAAAAAAGTGTTCCAGGCCCACGGCCCATTCTCACGTGGCGGAGTGAGAGCATCAGAAGACGGCATATGAGGCTGCCCTCCCACCAAACAAGGTGAAATACGGAAACATTTATTACTGAACATGGGTTTACCTATTTTTGGCTTCGTATTACACAAGGACGAAAGATATTTGGGTCTGTTCATAAACAAGTTTTGTGCCACACTGGAAACTTCACTGTGAGGACAATATGCTTCTAGAAATTATGAAATGTATTAATAAGTTTGCCAGTCTACAGAATGTTGGTATAGTAGTCCATAATTGCTAATTTCTTAGTTTCACTAGAAATTAAGGTTTCTAAGGGTTAAGAAATCTAATCAATATATATAAACAAAACTATGAGAAATGATAAGAGAAATGACTGTATACAATAAAAGTAGGATGTGTTTTGGGTAAGAAAATGTATAAAAGGAGGAAATGCATTTTTAAGGGAAAAAAGAGTTATTTTGTTTTAAAATAGGATAACTGGTTGTTTTAGAATGAGAAGTTGTGTAAGATTTCTAGAGATCTGATATGACCTGGCATAATATAATCATAATTCTAGTTATGATCTTAAAGTGTTGTATGTCACAGACATAAGAAAAATTCCTTGTCAACTGCCTTATAATGAAATCTCATAGCCATTTAGCCACGGTCACTGTGAAGTCTTGGCATTTACAGACAGTGATGGTTTTACTCGGATGCTTTTGCAAAAGTGCTTCCTCTTCAAAGAGATTTATAGAAAGAATTCTTACAAGTACAGGTCTCCGATAACTTGAAGATCATAATAGCACCACACTAAACCAGAATGCTCAGAACGCTGACGGAGAGAACTGACGAATTCACAGAACTACTGACCGAAGGTCAAGCATTAATCGGGAATTAATTGCATGGTACTGGGGGAATGTAAATTGGTACACTTTGGAAAACAATATGGAGATTCCTCAAAAAACTAAAAATAGAGTTGCCATTCAGTTCAGTTCAGTCACTCACTCATGTCCGACTCTGCGATCCCTTGGTTGCAGCACGCCAGGCCTCCCTGTCCATCACCAACTCCCGGAGTTCACTCAAACTCATGTCCATTGAGTCGGTGATGCCATCCAACCATCTCATCCTCTGTCGTCCCCTTCTCCTCCCGGCCTCAATCTTTCCCAGCTTCAGGGTCTTTTCAAATGAGTCAGCTCTTTGCATCAGGTGACCAAAATATTAGTTTCAGCTTCAACATCAGTCCTTCCAATGAACATCCAGGACTGATCTCCTTTAGGATGGACTGGTTGGATCTCCTTGCAGTCCAAGGGACTCTCGAGAGTCTTCTCCAACACCACAGTTCAAAAACATCAATTCTTCGGTGCTCAGCTTTCTTTATAGTCCAACTCTCACATCCACACATGACCACTGGAAAAACCACAGCCTTGACTAGACGGACCTTTGTTGGCAAACTAATATCTCTGCTTTTTAATATGCTGTCTAGGTTGGTCATAACTTTTCTTCCAAGGAGTAAGCGTCTTTTAATTTCATGGCAACAGTCACCATCTGCAGTGATTTTGGAGCCCAGAAAAATAAAGTCTGACACTGTTTCCACTGTTTCTCCACCTATTTGCCACGAAGTGATGGGACCAGATGCCATGATCTTCGTTTTCTGAATGTTGAGCTTTAAGCCAACTTTTTCACTCTCCTCTTTCATTTTCATCAAGAGGCTCTTTAGTTCTTCTTCACTCTCTGCATAAGGGTGGTGTCAACTGCATATCTGAGGTTATTGATATTTCTCCTGGCAATCTTGATTCCAGCTTGTGTTTCTTCCAGTCCAGCGTTTCCCATGATGTACTCTGCATATAAGTTAAATAAGCACAGTGACAATATACAGCCTTGACGTACTCCTTTTCCTATTTGGAACCAGTCTGTTGTTCCATGTCCAGTTCTAACTGTTGCTTCCTGACCTGCATATAGGTTTCTTAAGAGGCAGGTTAGGTGGTCTGGTATTCCCATCTCTTTCAGAATTTTCCACAGTTTCTTGTGATCCACACAGTCAAAGGCTTTGGCATAGTCAGTAAAGCAGAAATAGATGTTTTTTCTGGAACTCTCTTGCCTTTTCGACGATCCAGCTGATGTTGGCAATTTGATCTCTGCGATATGTTCCAGACTTGCCATATGGTCCAGCAATCCCACTCGTAGGCATATATCCAAAGAAAACTCTAATTTGAAAAGATACATGCACCTCAGTGTTCACAGCAGCAGTATTTACAATAGCCAAGCATGGAAACAACTTACATGTCCATCAACAGGTGAACTGATAAAGAAGATTGAGATATATATACACACACACAATAGAATGATACTCAGCTTCATAGCTGAAAGAATGAAATAATGCCATTTGCACCAGCATAGATGGCCCTAGAGATTATCATATTAAGTGAAGTAAGTCAGAAAGAGAAAGACAAATACCGTAGGATATCACCAATATGTGGAATCTAAAATATGACACAAATGAGCTTATCTATGAGAAAGAAGCAGACTCTGAGACATAGAGAACAGACTTATGGTTTCCAAAGGGGAGGAAGGGTAAGGATGGATGGATTGGGAGTTTGGAGTTAGCAGATGCAAATTATTATATATAGCGTGGATAAACAGCAAGATCGTCCTGTATGGCACAGGGAACTGCATTCAATATGCCGCAATAAGCCATAATGGAAAGGGGAAGGAATTAATTACATGAGGATGAAAGTGCCGATGGGGGTAATTATAATTTTTTGACTTTGTTTGGGAAACTGCTGATTTTTTAATAATTTGTTTTCCAGATTAAAAGAACCCCGTTTCTCCTTTAAGTAATCTATATCACAGCAATTTGGTAAAGTATACTTTTGTAAACAAAAATGGCCTATATTTATCCTTTTCTCTCTTCAGAATTTAGAAACTTATTGAATGTTCTTAATTTTTCATGAAAACGTAGGTGTATATATGTACACAATGGAATAATACTCAGCCATAAAAAATAATGAAACGATGCCATTTGTACCAACACAGATGGCCCTAGAGATGATCGTACTAAGTGAAGTAAATCAGAAAGAGAAAGACAAATACCGTATGACATCACCTATATGTGGAATCTAAAATATGACACAAAGGAGTTTATCTATGAAAAAGAAATAGATTCACACACACAGAGAACAGATTTATGGTTGCCAAAGGGGCAACTGTTTAACTGAACTGACCTCTTCTCAGGTCTAAGAGAGTGGTTCAGCGAGATGCAGCCAACTACCAACTCAGAGTCTAGACTGTGAGACTTCTTGGATAAATTTAAAAGGTGAGGAATGAAAGGTAGGAAACTATGCCACTTCCAAACATGCCTCTTTGACTTAGGGGTTATTTTGAGCCAATAACGTGGTTTCAGATAATAGGGCAGCTTTGAATCACCTGCTGGCTGAACAAGGAGGAATCTGTGCCATAGCACTGACCTCCTGGTGGACGTGGGGCAACAACTCTGGTATAAAAGAAACTCAAATGCAAGAACTGAAAAAACAAGCCCCTTGGCTAAAAAAAAGGCTGATGCCTCTTCAGGTGCACTATTTGATTTACTTGATACCAACTGATTTGGCCCTGAATAAGAAGTGTATTCAGACGTTTAGTATTATCCTCCTGACAGTCGCCCCCGGAGTCTCCCTGGTGGGCTGTGTGCTCTCGGGGGTCTTAAACACGAGTCTGAGTTCCTCAGCAGTGCATCAGGTGGCCTCACTGAGCTTGGAGTGACAGAAATGTGACGGACAATGAGATGAAGAGCAAAACAACTCTTCCATGGCCCCAGCAAAACCTGCGAGGTGCACATGAGACCCATCGCCTGAGGGCGGCCGAGAATGACAGTAATGACAAACTTGAACATTTTTTTATTTACTTTTTTTTTTGGCCACACATGGCTTGGGGGATTTTGGTTCCCCGACCAGGGATCAAATCTGGGTCTTCAGCAGTGAAAGCACCCAGTCCTAACCACTGGACCACCAAGAATTCCCAGTAATGCCCAGTTGTTGGTCAATCTCTTATGCAGCAGAGGATGACCCAAAGGGAGGAATTGTTAAAGCAACTGAGCGAGAGGCCAGGGACTTCCCTGGTGGTCCAGTGGTTAAGAATCTGCCTTGCAATGCTGGGGATGCTGGTTTGGTCTCTAGCTGGGGATCTAAGATCCCACCCGCTTCGGAGCAACTAAGCCCTTGTGCCGCAACTAGAGAGTTCGTGCACCCTGGTGAAAGATTCCGTGTGTTGCAACAAAGACTCGGTGCAACCAAATATATAAATAAGTTAATTAAACAAACAAACAGGAGGCCATTGGACTGAGGTGGCCCTGATGCCTTGGTAGCTCGTGCAAGCAAACCAAAACCTAAAAAGCCAGAGTGAACGCACCTGAATCCAAGAAAAGGCAGCTTACGAGCAGCCAATCACAGACAGACAACGAAGACAATCTTAAGCGGCAGCCAATCAGTTTCTTTGCTTTGCTTCTTCCTCTTTATAAAAAAACCTCCCTACCGGCTCCCTTCAGGGGTTATTCTCCCAACCACCTGGCTTCCCAGGGGGCTCAGTGGTAAAGAGTCTGTCTGCAATGAGACACAGTTTCGATCCCTCGGTCAGGAAGATTCCCTGGAGAAGGAAATGGCAGCCCACTCCAGTATTCTTGCTTGGAAAATTCCACGGACAGACGAATCTGGTGGGCTGCAGTCCATGGGGTCACAAAGGGCTGGACACGACTGAGCGACTGAGCACAGCAAAGCAGCACCTTTGGTGTGGTGCTGCCCCGCTCAAAGAAATCTGTGAAATGTTGAATGTCCTTTTACCTTGAGCCTTGTAACAGCCTCAAGTGGCAGAGCTGAGGTTCTTTGTTGTTTAAAAGTTGTTTTCAAAACATAGAAATAAAACCCAAGAGCATCGCTGATCTTCTGGGCCCTGCTGGGGCACTGTCCACTGCCTGCGGGCATCTGACTGGCCAGGGGCGTAGAACTAAGCAGTGAAGGGGGCCCAGGTGTTTCACAGGCCTGTAAAGCTGAGAAGGTGCGATGGCGTCCTCTTCTCTCGGGCAGAAGACAACCGCACAGGTGGCGGCTTCTGCCCCGAATCTTAGGTTAGCAGTAACATGTCCACATTTCTTTCATTTCCAGCCCCTCTAAAAATCTCTGTTTCTTTTCTGCTTTGTCACTCTGCTGGTTGCCTCATTAAGGACTTCGGTAGAACCTGACACATGCTGTCTATTTGTAGAATGATATTTTTAACACATCGAGAAGGATGCTTTGACAATCCAAGCCAGCAGTGCCCGCCTTTGTCTGTAACCTGGGGCCTCTGCTGCCTCATTCTGGAGCCCAAGCCCTCTCTCCTGGCCCCTCCTGGCCTCTGCCCCACCCCTGCCTTGTCCCTGGGAGCCCTGGGCCTGGGCACCTGCTGCAAAATGTGATAAAAGGCCCAGAAGTTGAGGCCCTCCCCATCTTGGTGTGGATTCCATGTTTGACATCCAGGTATTAAGTGTGACTTTTCCTGTTGGGTTTGGGCAGAGGTCATCAAGGCTAAGACCAGTTCTGCAGGTCACACGCGGGGACTGAGAAACTGACTCTGTGACTCATCCTCTTTTTCTGTGACTCATCCTCTTTGCCCCGCCAGAGGGCAGAGAAGAGAAAGGCTGGCGAGGCGAAGGGAGGGAAGGTCCTGAAAGGCTGGCTGGTGTGCTGGCGTGTCTTCCCTGCACCCCTCTCCCCATCCAGGGGGCCTTTGGTCTCTGTCCAACTGAAGGGCTTCTGGGAAACCTGAAGGCATCTAGGTATGTGTCCCCGCAGTCTGGGGGATGCAGGGCCAGGAGGGTGTGACTCACACCTGGAGGAGGTCAGGGTGATTGTCCTGGCTAAACTGGCCAGAGGCAGGCAGGGAGATGGCAGGGACCGGGACACCTGTTCAGCTACAGTCACAGAGGCAGAGGGCACATTTCTGCAGGGTCCCTTATACCCTGTGGAAGAGAACTAGGGGTCTGTCCTCCTCCAAGAAACACTGCCTGGAGAGGGGAAGTCTCAAAAGTTGGGAGTCGAGGCTAAGCAGCTGCTGGGTGATGGCACTGACCTGGCCACTGCTCTGAGTGGGAGCATTGCAGAGAAAGAACCAAGATGCTCAGAGGTGCCCATGCCCTGCCCTCCTGCTCCAACCTGAAACCTGAGATGAGTCAGAAGAAGGGATTCTGGGATGAATGACAGTCTGGAGCTACAAGGCTTCCCTGAGCACCCACTAACACCTGAAAGATGACCACTGGATGAGCACAAACTTTTATGCAAAGGGCTGGAAAGAGCAACTGAAAGAGGCAGCTTCCTTCAGATTGTTTTGCAAGTTGATGTCAAGTACCTGTGCTTTAGCAGTTGACCCTGGCTTAACTTCCCGCTCCCTGCCCCCAGGCAGCCCCTCCCACCCCAGCTGTGCTGTGAATCCCAGAACTTGCATCCTCCAGAGCTGGAAAGGGCTCAGATGGAGACCAGCAAACCCAGTCTCTGATTGTTGTCAGATGAGGGACCTGAGGCCTGGAGACAGACTGCAATCTTCTGTGACAGAGGCCCGCAGTATCCTCCTTCCCTTTCTAGAAAGACTGAGACAGAGGGAGCGCGAGAAAGCAGCCCTGAGCCTACCAAATTATTCGATTTGGACCAGATGCCTGAAGCCACCAGCAATGAAGACGCCCGTGGGTTGAAGTTCCACTGTGCAAGGGTACTCCCTGGCCCTCCCAGCTGCCCTGTGGAGCAGGTGCTGTTCCGGCCACTCTGGTTAGTGAAAAGGGGGCGCAGGGTGGCCAGGAGAGACGCTCCAGGTCACCAACCAGCAGCGGCGAGTGGGAGCAGCTAGTGGTTTAGTCGATAAGTCGTGTCCGACTCGTGACCCCATGGGCTGTAGCCCGCCAGGCTTCTCTGACCATGGGATTCACCAGGCAAGGATACTGGAGTGGGTTGCCATTTTCTTCTCCAGGGGATCTTCCAGACCCAGGAATCAAACCTGGGTCTCCACTGCCAAAGGCTTGGTGACTCCAGGCACCTCCCTCTGCCCCTGGGTCCACCCCCCAGACGTCTCTCTTCAAGGACCAACATCTTCAAAGTTTTGTCCTCCCCGAAAATAACAACAGCTTAGAGAGGGGAAGTCTAGCAACAGGGAGGCAGGGCTTAGCGGCATCGGGAACAGAGATAGGGTGGGAAGTGGTGGGGGGCAAAGTTCCCCTGCTTTTGAAAAGACGGGGAGTGACCCTGGGCTCCCATTTCTGACAACAGCACTGGCCCGAATGCTCCCTGGAAGCCCCTAAGGTTGCGGCCGGCCCCCTCCTTAGACGCACACTCCCATCTGAGCTCCCTCTGCAAGCCTTCACTGTATCAAAAGCCAGCCTTTATGCATTTATCTGGCTGTTCCAGTCTTCCCTCTTTGTTGTGGCATGCAGAATCTTTAGTTACAGCTTGTGGGCTCTAGTTCCCTGACCAGGGATCGAACCTGGGCCCCCTGCATTGGGAGGGGAGAGTCTAAGCCAATGGACCACCAGGGTAGTCCCAGAATCATCTCTTCTATTCCAAGAGTTTTATTACTGCTTTTGAAGGTTTTAAACCATTATTATTTGACTGATTTTTGAGAGATGGATTATATATTCAATTTTCCATTTTTATCCTTCTTAAAACATCATTCGTGAGTTTGACAAGTATTGGTGCACCAGGCTCTGCGCCCCTCGAGCACTTTCCATACACAGGCCTTTATACAGGCGCTGGCTGGCTCGTTTTCTCTCATCTGTGCTGCAGATGTCATATCAGTCTTTGATGCAGGAGCAGAGGGGTCTCCAGAAAGGGAGGGACGACAGGAGAAGACCCCAGCAATGAGGTTGGTGTGTACAAGGCAGGTAGGCCGGCCGGAGAGCGCAGGCTCCCTCCCACCTGGGATGTACCTGAGTCCACGGGCCCTGCAGAGGAAGCCCCCTCCCTACCCGCTTTCCTCCCTAGGCCGAAGGGTGGGGAAGCCCCGGCTTGGAACTCACTGTCCACCTGTCACAGGACAGGACTCTAAGGCTGGGGTGCCTTCCTGTCCTGCTTTCAGGACTGCCTCCACCTGCCCCATTCCCGGAGGGCACGGTTTTAAGCCCCAAGCCTGCCTCTTCCTGCACCCTGGTCCCCAGTCCAGCCCAAGCAGTCCTCACCTCGAGCCAGGTTCCCCAAGATGAAGCGGAAGAAGGCGCTGATGATGTCACCCAGGTGCGTTTTGCAGCCGTGCCGGCACTCCTGCAGCCTCAGGGCAGGGTGCTGAGCTGGGCCAGGGGTCTCCCCGTGCCCCGCCATCCCTGGCCCTGGCCCAGGGACCCCTCGGTCTGCCCAGACCCCAGCCTCTCTGTCCCCTCTCTGCCCACCTCTCCCCAGCCTGAAGGCACTCAGAGCCTTTATTCTCGCGCTCTCTCTCCCACCTCTGGTCTGTCTCCCGGTCTCAGGGCCAGTCCTGCGGTCTCAGTCGCCCCTCTGTGTCGCAGCCTCTCTGCCCTGCCCTGTCCCCCTCTGTGCTTGTCTTCACCTCCCCGCCTCTCGGCCTTTCCCAGGACCGCCTGCCCCCAGCCCAGCCCTTCACCTTGCACCTGACCCTGGCTCCTCGGACCTGGTGCTCCCTCTCCCTGGAGACAGAAGCGCTCCTGCAGCTTCCGGGCGGGCCGGGAGGGTGTGGAGGCGGGGTGGGCCCTGCTCCTGAGTTCTGCCACTGCTGGGGGAGGTGCCCTTGTGTGATTTTCAACTGAGGGTGTGAGCACACTGCAAAGGGCCCTATCCAGGACACGGGGCTTCTAGACAGCCAGAAAGGGAACTTCCCTGCCCCTACCCGAGTCCCCTCCTGGGAGGCTCAGGGGCCAGGGACCCTGGCAGAGCTGGGGGAAGGGTGGCAACCTGACCTTTGGCTAGCTCTTCCCCTCTGACCTGTGCTCACTGACCCCAGCCCCAAGCCCTGCTGGCACCTCTGCAGAGTAGAGAAAGGGGAGGTGGGAGGGGATCCCGTTGTTGCTGACGACCCCGGGCCGCATCCTGGAGCACGCAGTGTGCACAGGCAGCTTGCTAAGGCCCGTGTGGGCATCCAAACAACCCATGCGGTAAGTGTGGCAGAGAACTTCACGTCAGCATTCTCCTCTGCTTTCTAACCTACAGAATTCAGGTTGCCTTGGGGGTGAAAATGTGCTAAGGTTTTTTTTTTTTTAAAAAAGGCAATCCTCACCCCTTCCCTGCAGTCAGGGTGGCTCAGTTCTGCCCAGCAAAATATAAGCATAAATCTTCCAGAGAGTTCTGTGAAAGTGCCGCTTCCCTGATGTAGGCACTCCCACTTTCTCCTTTTCCCTGATCTTTCCTTTCTCTTGTCAGGAGCAAAGCCATGATGGCTGGAGCCAGAGCAGCAACTGTGAGAGAAAGCGCACGTGACACACACAGACACACACACAGACACACAGACACACACACACAGACACACACACACAGACACATACACAGACACACACACAGATAGACACACAGAGACACACACACACAAACACACACACAGACACACAGAGACACACAGACACAGACACAGACACACACACACACACACACAACTGCAAGACCTTGACTCTGATATCCTCAAGCTGCTAAACCAGTGCCAGCCACTGCTTAGCCCAGGTTTCTCAGATAGGAGATATTAATACATACTTCTGTCTAAATGAAGCCACTGTTGTTTGCGGTTGCTGTTACATGCAAGGGCAGGCAAGTCAAAATATTCCAAGTGAAAGACAAATGTCACACTTTCCACTGTCAGCCAGTGAAAGAAAGCACAGCGTTTGACGGGGCTTCTTGAGTGCCACAGGTAAGGGCGCGGCTCCGGCACAGCAAAGGCTGTGCAGTAGGTCCAGGCTCTGGACAAGCAGGTCTCCTTTTGGGTTGATGACCCAGCACATTCGATGGCACGCAGTGTGTCTAAGAAAACTTAGGAATCTCTGTTGGGGCCAGGGCAGGCCCCAGTAGGAGCTATGGTTTTGAGCAAAACCAGGCTTTCTTTTTGGCAAAAATTTCTTCTTTTGACACTACTTTTGGCTCATTCCTGGGCCCTCTGCTGCTGTTGCTAAGTCGCTTCAGTCGTGTCCAACTCTGTGCGACCCCAGAGACGGCAGCCCACCATGCTCCTCTGTCCCTGGGATTCTCCAGGCAAGAACACTGGAGTGGGTTGCCATTGCCTTCTCCAATGCATGAAAGTGAAAGTGAAGTCGCTCAGTTATGTCCGACCCTCAGCGACCCCATGGACTGCAGCCCACCATGCTCCTCCGCCCATGGGATTTTCCAGGCAAGAGTACTGGAGTGGGTTGCCACTGGGAGATGGAATCTCTCACTGACACCAGGTAGCCCTGAGACCTCAGCTGTCTGTCAGGAGCTGAGCGTTTGGGACCTCCCGGGTGGTCTAGTGGTTTAAAAATCCACCTGCCAACGCAGGGGACACAGGTTCGATCCCTGGTCTGGGAAGATTCCACATGCTGCAACTATTGGAGCCTGTGTGCTCCGTGACAAGAAAAGCCTCCACAGTGAGAAGCCTGCAGACTGCAATGGAGAGCAGCCCCTGCTCTGCAACTAGAGAAAGCCGGAGCACAGCAACAAAGGCTGGGCACAGCCAAAAATAAACAAACATACCAATAAGTAAATAAAACCTCAAAAAAAATAAGAGAGAGCCGAATGTCCATCTCTCCCCCAGCTCTAAAGACGCGTGTGTGTACAGCACCCCACCATCACACAGGTGCTGAGTAAGAGCTCAGGGTCGGGGTCCAGAAGTCTCAGGTAGGTGCATGTTCCATACACTGGGCTCAGACAGGCAGATTCTTCAGTACTGGACCACTAGGGAAGTCCTGGCATCTCACTCCTTGAAACATGACGTCGAGTATATCTTGGTCTTTCAAATGCATCAAAATTCTGTTAGCCTGTATTTATATATGCTTATGTATTGCCGACAAGCTAATTTACTTTTGTGTCCCTATACCTTTCCTTTTTTGTAAGGTGTTATTATTATTATTATTTTGTGGACCATTTTTTAAGTCTTTGTTGAATGTGTTACAATCTTGCTTCTGTTTTTATGTTTTGGTTTTCTTGGCCAGGGAGGCATGTGGGATCTTAATCCTTCAAGCAGGGGTCAAACCTGCACCCCCTGCTTTGGAAGGCGAGTTCTTAACCACTGCAGTCTGCTGCGCTGCCAGGAAGACCCCCACACACACCTTTCTGCTACCACTTTTTAAACCAGGGGTGCTGGTGGTGGCAGTGACTTTGTGATCTTACATGGGGTCAACAAAACCCCAGAAGAAATGAGTACCTCCCAGAGATGGAAGCAGTGGCCGAGAGTCTGGGTCTCCATCTGGGGGAGAGTGCAGGACTCTGTCCCTTTGAGCGGGGATGGTCACACTGTCACACAGGAGCATGCGGAGGCAGCTCCAGGGTCCCTGCCAGAACAGGTGGGGACGGAGGGTGTCCCCCATAGCAGCAGGCAGGACCCTGGCCTTGTCCCATCCAGGCCTCTTCCTCTGGTCCTCTAGAGTTTCTGCAAAGTTCCCAACAGCCTAGAGCAAGTGCCTCTCTGCTTACACCAGTCCGGCTGGACCCCAGGTTACTCTGTGGACGGTGTTACTATTCCAGGCTTATAGTTAAAAACACCCAGTCTCACAGGCCTCATGGGAGCCAGACTTGAGAAACAGGTTGGTCCGACTGGTGACTCAGCTGCGTCCCTGGAGAGGCCGCCTCGAATCCTAATAGGAAGGACTTTAAGATGCTGGGGAGATAAGCAGAGCAGCTCAGAGTCCCAGCCTCTGGGTCACTGAGGATGGGCCCCCAGTGTTGGGGAGGGACACACTTCTGGGCCAAGGACTGGTGCTCCTCCTGAGTGGGGTGGGGGCCATGCCGCTCTCTGAGCTGCCGGGACCTGGGTCCACCCACCTTAGAGACCACCCCTGCTGACCTGCTGCCAACCCCATGCTGAGGCTCTTCTCAGCCAGGACTGACCCCCCGGGCCGCAGCAGCCACGGGCCTGGCTGCCGTCTTCGTGCACCCCGGCCTCTGAGTCCCGCACACTCCTGCCGTGTCGCAGAGGCTCAGGACATCTCTGTGTTCCACTGAGCCAGACCCCTGCTCCAGGGTGTGCCAGAAATCGGTGTCTCAGGCACCACTTCTGCTAATGGAAACCACGCCCACCACCCCCCACGAGGGCACAGTGCCCCAGCCACCTGCTCCGCTTTGGGAGGCCCTGGCCCAGGGCACCCAGTCCGGCCAGGCTGAGCACGGGGACAGACCGGCGCTGAACAGCACAGCTGGCCTCTGCACCCAGAGCCCGGGAGGCTCCCAAACGAGCAGAGAGGCACCTTGCCTGGGCACAGCTGAGCATTCCACGAGAGCCCTCAGAGTGACCACGCCAAAAGCAAGGGAGCTGTTCAGACTGGGGCGCAAGGCCTGGGAGCAATGCCCAGTGGACAGGGGGGCAGGCTGGGGGTCTCTGCTCCTCTGCTGCCAAGAGTGGCTGCTACCTCCATAGACCCTGAGCCTCAGCCCCCATTTCCCACAGCTCCTGAGAGAAAAGGCAGGGAGAGTGTGTCTGGGTGGGCACCCTGCCTGCAGCGCACGGAAGATGCCCCGGGTCAGAGCTCTCACTCAGCCCTGGCCGTGTGACCCATGGACTCGTGTGACCTTCCTGAACACTTGCTCGCTAGGTTTAGTAAAACAGTGCGGCCCTCCACGCCTGCCTCACACCGCTAAGGGCACATTTTCTGTGCCCTGCATGCCTTCAAGGCCTGGTAGGGTGTCTGGTGAACAGGTCACCAGAGGAACGGCAGGGCTGGGCAAAGCCCTTGGTGGTGTCCTCGGCTGTGCACCCCTTCCCCGCCCCCACTGCCTCCTGGCCGAGACCAGCCATTCAGCAAACACTTGCACACAGCTCTAGAAGGAGCTGCATCTAGCTGCCATCTGGGAACCCGCCTGAGCTAAAGGTGGGACCTGTGGGTGTGGTCCCCTCTTGTGACCCTTGACACACCCAGACTGTCCCCCGGCTTGCTCTTCCGCGTGTCCACCCACAAGTAGGTGTGCAAGAGGCCTCAGTGCAGGACACCCCAGCACTGTCCTGAAGACCACAGCATGCCAGGTGTTCCTCCTGGAAGGTGAAAGCCAGGGCTCAGCAGGAGAGAGTCCTGGGGGCAGGGAGAGGGCTGCTGGGTGGAGAGGACCCAGGAGGGAGCGAGCCAGACACAGGTCACCGAGGGGCTGCGAGGTCACAGGAGGAAAAGGAGCCTGTGCTGCTGCCAAGGAGACCTGGAGAATTTGAGCCTTGAATAAATGGATAAAGAAGGTGCGGAAAATATATGTGTTCACTGGAAGGACTGATGCTGAAGCTGAAGCTCCAATATTTTGGCCACTTGATGCGAAGAGCTGACTTACTGTAAAAGGCCCTGATGCTGGGATAGATTGAGGGCAGGAGGAGAAGGCAGCAACAGAGGATGGGAAGGTTGGATGGCATCACCGACTCAATGGACATGAGTTTGAGCAAACTCCAGGAGACAGTGAAGGACAGGGAAGCCTGCCGTGCTGCAGTCCATGGGGTCAAAAAGAGTCAGACATGACTTAACAACAACACAATGGACTATTACTCAGCCATTAAAAAGAATGACATCCTACCATTTGTGGCAACTTGGATGCACCTAGAGACTGTCATACTAAATGAAATAAGTTAGAAATAGACAAATACCATATGATATCACTTATATGTCAACTCTAAAATACAAAGCACATGAACTTATCTGCAAAATGGAAACAGACTCACAGACAGAGAGAACAGACTCGTGGTTGCTGTGGCTCGGGGGAGGGACGGAGTGAGAGTCTGGGATTAACAGATGCAAACTGTTATTTATAGGATGGATAAATGACGAGCTCCTACTGTACAACACAGGGAACTGTTCAATATCTTGTGATAAGCCACAATGGGAAAAAATATGGAAAGGAGTATATATGGATGTATGTATGTATAACTCAGTCACTTTGCCGTGCAGTGGAAATTAACATGACATTATAAATCAACTACATTTCAATCAAATTAAAAAATCTGTGCCTCCAGTAAGGTCAAGTGGGGTCTGTCAAAGCAGACTCAAGTCCTCTAGGTGCAAAGGACTGGCCACACGAGGGCACCACTGCTCATGTCTGCTCTTTGTTCCTACCCTGATGGAAAACAATTGCTTTTACTCTGCTGCAGAAAAAAACAGTCCGTGAAGATGTGAGTTTCCCAGTTAAGCTGTTTGCATTAACTTTTAGTGACTTCATGTTTCTGCTCCATTGCAAGAAGTGGAGAACCCCCATGGACCTCATACGTGTATTCACAGGCTTCAGAGCCTCCACGGAGGCTGCTGTGGAGAAGAAAAGGGCCAGGGGAGGGTGGCAAAGCACCACAAATGGCAGGGGCTCCGGGAAGCAGATGAAGGGGCTGGAATCGTGCTGGGAGTGTGCCGTGGAGTAAGGGTGCAGGTCAAGGACGGGAGCCTGGCCTGCACACATGGCTGACCCCCCACCGCATCAAGCCTGGGATGCTGGGGTCATGGATGTCCCCATTTACCAGTCAAAGAGACTGAGTCTCTCTGGAAATCACAGAGAATGAGACAATGAACAAGACACAGCACTCAGGGGTCCAAGTCCTTTTCCTTAAAGTCAAAGAGGCAGACTTTCAAGCACGCCTTGTGTGTGTGGTCACGGGAAGTATGTGTAATACGTGTGCCTGTGTGCGGTATGCATGCCTGTGTGTGCCCACAAGTTCTTAGTGGGTGTGTACAGGTGTGAGTATGTGGTATGTGCACATGTGTGTGAGAGTACGGGGCTGCACGAAGTCCCTTCTGCATCACTTAAGGCATCACAGACACCAAGCGTCGCCAGCAAGACCCAGGCCGCTGTTTCTCCTGCCAACACCGAGCGCAGCCTGCAGTACACGGCCAGCCCTCCGGTTGTGCTGGGCAGGACTAAGGAGGCCGAAGGCTGGGCCACCTCCTCACCAGGCCCCTGTAGGGGGATATCAGCCCCTCTTTTCACCGAGGACTCAGGAAGAGTGCGATGCTAAAGGTCACCCGGCCGGCAAGGCTCTGAAACCCCTTTCCATCCTCCTGGCTGGGAGAACCCCAGTGAGGGCCCAACACTCCCTGCCTCCCTGGGCCCCGCCTCGAGCTCTGTGCCCTCTGGGGCACGGACACCGATGCACAGGGACAGGCATGAATGAATAGAAGCCCCTCCCTGCAGAGGTCCAGGCTGGGGTCCTCAGGTAGGTCTCTGAGCTCAGGGCAGACACCCACCCTCTCCCCAGGGGGCCCAGCCCCTACCTGAGCCCTGCGGGGCCGCGCTGGACAGTATCCACTTGACCAGGCAGCACCGCATCAGGGCCTGCCGGGTGAGCCGCGGCCGCTGCCACTTCACGCCCTCCTTCTTGCTCAGCGGAGTGCGCCCGGGCTCCCCCAGGAGGCTGCCGTCGGACACCTTCATCACCTCCTGCAACAGGAACAGGCAGAGAGACCGTGAGCCCTGGCTCAACCAAGGGCACCTCCAGATCGTCCCCAGGATGCTCGAGGCAGTCCTTCACTCCACGCAGGCCCTTACCTTCCGGGGGCGCGTGAGAGGAGCCCCTGCCCCGCTGGACGATTCCCAGGGCGCCACTGCCCCGGCATGGGTCACCTCCTGTCCCATCTCTCAACCCTCCCCCTCTCTCTCCAAGAACCCTCTGTCCCTGCATGGCGAGGCCACCTTGCAAGCTCAGACAGTGCCCGCTGGTGATCCAAGCTGGAGGAGCGGGCTGAGAAGGATGTTCAAGGCTACCGTGGGGCTGGGCACCCTCTGCTTGCAGGCACGCTCCCTGCCAGCCTCGCTGGGCTGTGAACACACACTCCCTCCACACACAAGCCCTGCTCACGCTTTAAGATCCAGCTAACAGGGATTCCCCTGATGGCCCAGTGGTCAAGAATCTGCCTTACAACGCCGGGGACATGGGTTGAGTCCCTGGTGGGGAAACCAATATCCCATGTGCTTCGGGGCAACTAAGCCCTCGGGCAGCAACTACTGAAGCCCGTCCACGCCCTGGAGTGTGTCCTCTGCAACAGGAAGCCATCACAGTGAGAAGCCTACACACCACATTTAGCGAGTATTCCCCACGCGCCACAACTAGAGAAAGCCCACACGTAGCAACGAAGAGCTTGTGCAGCCCCAGATAATAATAAATAAATTAAATAAAAATGTGAATGTGTTACTCGCTCGTTTGTGTACTCTTTTCGACCCCATGGACTGCAGTCCACCAGGCTCCTCTGTCCGTGAGATTTTCCAGGCAAGCATACTGGAGTGGGGAGCATTCCCTGCTCCAGGGGATCTTCCCCACACAGAGATCGAACCCGGGTCTCCTGCATGGCAAGCAGATTCTTTACAGCCTGATCCACTAGGAAAGCCCAAGACAAAAATAAGTAAAACTTAAAAAAAAAAAAGACCCAACCAGAAAGCCACCTCCTGCATGAAGCACCCGGGCTTCTAAAGCTGCAGGCGCTGGGACCACCCTTGCATCCACATCTCCCCCACGCATGGAGTGTGCAGCGGGGACTTGCTGCAGGAACTCCCAGCTAAGGGCAGGGTCCGTGGGCTTCTCCACTGGGCACCTGCTCTGGTACATGGTGGGGCCCTTGGAAGGAGGGAGGTGAGGGTCCAGACTGGCTCATCAACCTCCCCACGACCCCGACACAAGTCTGGATGTCAGTCAGAGATCCCAGTCCAAATTCCTCACTAACTAAGCCCGGAGAGGGGGTGGACCCACCCAGGGCCACACAGCAAAGTCGAGGCTCCTTGCCTCACCCCAGAGCCCTCAGGACTTTTTGCGTTCGTGCTCAGTTGCTCCAGCGTGTCCGTCTCTTTACGACATGAAGGACTGCAGCCGCCAGGCTCCTCTGTCCATGGGACTCTACAGGCAAGCATACTGGAGTGGGTTGCCGTTTCCTCCTCCAGGGGACCTTTCTGACCTAGGGATCGAACCTGGGTCTCCTGCAATGGCAGGCAGATTCTTTACCATGAGCTACCTAGGAAGCCCCTGATTATTATTATTATTATTATTTTTACCTTGAGGCAAATAGGGACTGCTGAAGGGCCTGACGACTTCCCCAGGCAGGGGCATGTGGATGGAACCCACAACCCTACGCTGTGCAACCGTCTGCGGAAACACCTCAAACAACTGGTGACTGGAGTCTTGGAGCAGAGAGCTGTGCGTGAGTTGTTAAGATGCTGGGCTGTGAGCTCCACGGAGTGTGGGTCGGGAAAGGACAGCCAGCGGGCACAGTGGACCCTGGAGCCGCGAGACTTGTTTTCCTGCATTGAAAACTGGAGCACTCTCCCCTGGCCCGCCCTCCTGGGGCCTGTCATTGGCCCACCATCCTCAGTGGCCAGGCAGGCAGCAGGGTGGCCCCTCTGGGCATCTGCTGAGTCTGACTTGCTGCCTGTGCGTCATGCCCCCTGCTCAGGATGGCTGCGCCCCAGTTGTGCCTGTTGGGTCACGGCCCCCGGTCGCCCCCAAGTTCACTGTACCCAGTATGCGCAGCCTGAGTTCCAGGCGTGGGAGGAAGCAGCGCCCCCACGCAGGCCCTGGCTCTGAGTCGGGGCTGACTGGCCAGGACGATGGTGGTGATGTCCTTCCAGGGTCATGGGGTTTCCCTACATTTATGGGTGCTCATTCACTTCAGTCGTGTCTGTCTCTTTGCAACTGCAAGGACTGTAGCCTGCCAGGTCCCTCTGTCCATGGGACTCTCCAGGCAAGAATACTATAGTGGGTTGCCATTTCCACCTCCAGGGGATCTTCCAGACCCAGCAATCCCACCCATGTCTCCTGTGACTCCTGCATCGCAGGCAGACATTTATATGGTCCTGAAAAGTATACGAGTGTCGGAAATACATCACAAACAGATGTACATTCGGGCAAGTTCTGCAGACGCAGAGACTGCAGCACGGCCCCTGTGATGGTCGGGTTCTTGGGAACAAGGACCAGAAAAATGCACCCAGGTGGATGGTAACTGGAGAGGAATCAATGGTGGGGGACCCAAGCCCTTCACAGCCTCCCCAGGACAGACAGAGCCAGGCGTGGCAGACAGACCAGGGCAAAGAGCATGCTGACGGACAGCCGGGCCTCAGTCATGGATACCCAGGGGCCAGGACAAGGGCCTCGGCTGCTGCTGGCGCTGCCGTCCAAGGACACTGGGCCTGGGGCCCCCACTGGCGTCACCACTCTGTGGGGGTCTCGGTTGACTCACTGGCTCCAAGTTCAAGGTCAAGAGCAGAGGCGTTAGACTGTCCCAGCCCATGTCATATGTCTCCTCTCTGGCTGCAAGGAGAGCTGTGAAAGCAAGCTTCTGGCCTTTTGGGTTCTTGCCTGTCCTCTGTGGTGGCTTTCCTAAACTTGAGGAATAAGAAAAACCCTACAAACGTCCCCGAAACTGTGGAGTCTGAGCAAATGCTCAGGTGAGGAGAGGCTGGTGTACTGCTTCCTGTGGGCTCCCATTGGCTGGGGGAGCCCTCCAGGAGCTGAGCTGGCTCATGGCCCCACAAGGGCGGTCCATATTTGGGGCTGGGCGGTGGGCCTCCTGGTCGGCTTTCGATGAAGCAGCTGTCTAGACCTGGTAACACCCAACCACTTATCCTGACTTTCGTGATCTTTCCAGCCAGGTCCTACTGCTCGTCCCCCGTGTGGTTGTCGCCCCCTCAGGCCGCCCCTCCAACACACACACTCAGCAGCCCCTCCACACTCTTCCCTTCTTCCAGGCTTAGCCTGGCCTGCTCTTGGGGGTGATCAGTGGTGCTCAGAGCTACAGCCGAACTGGGCTCACCATCCCAACAGGGCAGAAAGGGGGTGTTGGTGGGGGTAGCCGAGGGCCCCAGGTGCCAGGGGTGCTGAGGGAGGCGCCCTACACACTTACTTACACACACACACACACACACACACACACGTGCACAGGCCCTGCCCAGGCGGACAGACAGAGACTTTCTCCATTATTAATGATCTTATTCGAGAGAGAAAAGGCCTCAATGAATCAGGTCTTTATTTCAGCCCAGGAGGCAGGTGGGGGATGATGGGCAGCTGGCCCTTCATGATTTCATGAATTCTTTGCTGAACGTTCTGTACATGGGCTGAGAGGAGAAGGTCAGAGGGGAAACCCAGGAGGGGCTCAGAGCCTGGGCAGGAGCTGTCTGTCGGTGCCCCGGCCTCAGGACAGCACTGGGCAGCCGGCATGGGTGGCCCTCATGGAACCTGGGGCTAGTCCTGGGGACTCTGTCTTGCAGTCAGGCCTGGGCTGATGTGCAGAGACCCAGCAGGTCGCCTGGGGTTCTGTCCTACTGAGAGGTGGGCAGTGCTGGGAGGGACCACAGGGCAGGGCCAAGAACCCCACTCCTGCACTTCTGGGCCTTAAAGGCACCTTATTGTTACGACAACTATAGGAGGTCGGCAATACCTGCCCATTTTAAAGATGAGCAAACTAAGTCTCCCAGGTAGCTTCCCAAGTGGCTCAGTAGTAAAGAATCTGCCTGCAATGCAGGAGACACAGGTTGGATCTCTAGGTCAGAGGATCCCCTAGAGGAGGAAATGACAACCCATTCCAGTATTCTTGCCTGGAGAACCCCATGAAGAGAGACCCTGGCAGGCTACAGACCATAGCGTTGTAAAGACAGGACTGAGCAACTAAGCACAGAAGCACAAACTAAGTCTCAGATGCCTGGGGGCACGCCTGGGCCACAGTGTACTCGTGGCCTCCTGGTTCCAGCTTTCAGGGGGTCTCAGCCACGGGCGGTGCTGCGCGGCTTTCTGAGGCCTTGGAAGTGGGGGAGGGATGCCTAAGCCCCCCTCCACCTGCACACTCCCCCTCCCCCTGCACACTCCCCCTCCCCCTGCACACTCCCNCTGCACACTCCCCCCTCCCCCTCCTGCACACTCCTCCTCCCTCTGCACACCCCTCTTCACACCTCTACCTGCAATCCCTCCCCTTTCACCTGCACATTCCCCAGATCAGGTGCTGGGAGACCCCCACCTCCTCACTCACACCAGTACCTGCTGTGGTCCCCAGCATAGCTGGCTGTTGAACTTACCCTGTTTATTTGTTTACCTGGGTGCATTTCTGTCTCTTTCTCCTGGAATCTTGGCTCCTAGAGCCGGCCCTGGCCTCCTGTGTGAACTGCTCTTGCCCATCACAGAGCCTAACACCCAAAAGACCCTCACTTCCAAAACCCAGCAGTAAAAGAACAAAGCCTCTAGCTAGCACATGGGCAGAAGAATAGCACAGACATGTCACCAAGGAAGACAGACAGGTGGCATGAAGCCCATGAAAAGATGCTCCACATCATGAGCCGCCAGGGAGAAGCAAACAAAACCATAAGGACATATCATACTATCCGAAGGGCCAATAGGATATAATCCCATTTACGTAACATTTCAAGGAGAAGGCAGTGGCACCCCACTCCAGTACTCTTGCCTGGAGAATCCCATGGACGGAGGAGCCTGATAGGCTGCAGTCCATGGGGTCGCTAAGAGTTGGACATGACTGAAGCGACTTAGCAGCAGCAGCAGCAACATTTCAAAGTGGCAACAATTTAGAAATGGAACAGGTTAGTGGGACAGGGGTTAAGGATGGGGGAAAGGTGGAAGAAGGGAGGTGGGTGTGGCTATAAAAGGTCAACACGAGTCCTTGAGGTGATGGAACTGTTACGTGTGTTGACTGCAGTCAACACGAATGGACACATATGATACTGTGTGTGTGTTTAAGTGTGCAGGACTAAACACACACGAGTGCATGTAAACCTGGGTGAAGGGTACTCGGGATCTGTTTCATTTCTTTTTTAAATATTTATTGATACATTTGGCTATGGCAGGTCTTGGTTGCAGGGCACAGGATCTTTTTTATTTGTAGCAGCATGGGGGCTCTGGTTCCCTGAGCAGAGATCAGTCCCAGGCCCCCTACATTCGGAGCTCGGAGTCTTAGCCACTGGACCACCAGGAAAGCCCCTCTGTTTTATTTCTTACAACTGCAAGTGAGTCTGCAATGGTCTCAATGAAGTTTCCATTAAAAAAAAAAACAAAAAAAAAAAACTTTCATACCTACAAAAAAAATGAACATTTAAAAAATACAAACACACACAAAACCCTCAATAAATATCCTAAAATGCCCGCGTGAAAGCCCTCTGAAGCTCTCGCGCTGAGGCTTTCTTCCCTCCTGCTCTTGTCTGATGCATTTTAACAAGGATGGAGCCATCCTTTCATCCTCCATGGCCCTCAGGGGAGGGAATGGCCAGTGCTGAGTGGCAGAGACCAGTGAAGCCAGAAGATCTGGGTCGTGAGGCCCAGCAGCGAGCATTCTGAGCCAGGTCCCAGAAGTGGCCCTAGGCTGGCCCGGGACCTGCAGCCTCCTCCGAGGCTGACAAGGTACCTTCAGGGCGAGCGCTGCAGCTACGCTGAGACATTTCCGGCCACTCAGCCCACACTTGCAGCTCCTGCCCTCCAGGGGAGTCCAGGGGCAGGTATCAGCTTCCCTTCTTCCAAGTCCCAGGTCTAGGAGGAGTTGGGGGAGCAGGGGGTGTACAGAAAGGGCAGCGTGCTGGGGAGGCATCTACTTTCCAGCAGGCACTGTGTTGGGTGCCTGGAGAGGTGCCGTGTTTAATGCCCACACCCCTCTTTCAGGGTTCCTTAGGCCCTCCTGCAAACCACCCAGCTGGAGCACAGATCCTGGAATGGGTCTTTCTCATACCCTCTCACCAAGATCGCCATGTTCCCATCTGGTGTGTTCTCTGTTGCCCAAGGCCAGTGAACAGCCAGCCCTGCTTGTTCACATTCACGTGTGTTCACTGTGGGGCTTTGGCTGGAGGTCATTGGCCCCAGTGCGCTTCCCAGGTGGTTCAGTGGCAAAGAATCTGTCCCCAGTGCAGGAGACAGGGGTTCAGTCCCTGGGTTGGGAAGATCCCCTGGGGGAGGGCATGGTAACTCACTCTAGAATTCTTGCCTGGAGAATCCCATGGACAGAGGGGACTAGCGGGCTACAGTCCATGGGGTCACAAAAAGTCGGACATGACTGAAGGGACATAGCGCACACACACATTGGCTCCAGGAAGAGAACACCCGGGAGAACCTCCTGTCTGGGAGAGGGGATGACTTACACCAGCGGTCCTCAGCCCTTCTGGCACCAGGGACGGATCTCATGGAAGACAATTCTTCCGTGGAATGGAGGGAGAATGGTTTGGGGATGACTCAAGAGCATTACATTTGCTGTGCACTTTCTTTCTAATATTATTATGTCAGCTCCACCTCAGATCATCAGCTATTAGATCCCAGAAGCTGGGGACCCTGACTTAGACTCTGGGTGCCCAAAGCATCCCTCTAGCTTCAGCTCAGAGCCGCAGCAGGGAACAGAGTGGGAGGGAGGAGGGTTGGGGGGCTGCTAGAATTCAGTGTTCTTGTTTTGTTTTGGGGGCGTTGTTATGGTTACCTCTGCACCTGCTACCATCTCTCCTTTTACAAGAAAGATCTACTGATTCCCTTTTAACTGAATTTATGGAAATTTAAAACATGAGTTAATTTAAAGACAAATAAGAAACGATAGCACAGGTTGCAGCAGGCAAGACAAAATCGGTGAAGGAATGCAAACAGCTAGAAAACTTGCAGTCTGAGGGCTCCCTCGCTCAGCTCAGCTCAGAGAACTGAGTCCCCTGGGACTGGGTGTCCCATGCCTCAGCCACGCACTGAACGTGGCTACTGAATGTTTGAAATGAGACTAGTCCAAATGGAGACATGCCGTTAGTGCAAATACACACTGGATTTCAAATTCTTCTTAGTATGATAATAGCTTATTAACAATTTTTATATTGAGCACACACTGAAATAATATTTACATTGGATTAAATATAATATATTTAAATTTTTTCCTTTAAAATTTACTTTCTTTAATGTGTCTGCCTGACCATTTAAAGTGACACTTGTGCCTTGCAATACACTCCTTTAAAAAAAACATTCATTTTGGCCATGCTGGGTCTCAGTTGCGTCATGTGAGATCTCCACTGCAGCACGGGGGCTTCTGTCTAGCTGAGGCGCACAGGCTCAGCGGCCCCAAGGCTTATGGGATCTTAGCTCCCCGACTAGGGGTCGAACCTGAATCCCCCGCACCGGCAGGCGCATCCTTAACTACTGGACCACGGGGGAAGTGCCCTGAAACTCATGTCTGCTGGCCGGCACCATTCTAGACCTTCCAGCTGGGGCTGTGGGCAGCTTGCTGCTACCAGGGCACACCCTACCCCCAGCTCCTCTCTCCCACCCAAGTCCAGAGTTGCTTCAGAAAGGTGGTCTGGTGGAGCATGGAGGGCAACTGGGGCACAACGAGGCCGAAGGCCAGCTTGGGGTCTGCCCGGGTTGAGGGGAAAATTGTGCAGCACGGAGCCAGGTGCAGGCAGTGGGACAGGTGGGGGCATATTAGTGTGGGTATTTAGGTTCTGCCGTAGATATGGGCAGCAACGGAAGGGTCAAGGGGACTCCTCAGTAACTTTGACATCGACACCATGGAGATGGTACAGGAAGAATACCCCTCGTGCCTTCCAGCTCCCCCCAAATGCAATCCAGACTCTCCATGAGAACACACCACGCTCAGTCATCATCTGAGAGTTTTCACCACACCACAGAAAGAGGCCAGAGCATTTTAAACAAACCACTGGGACCGCAACTGTGACATTCTCCCTTGTGGCTCCCCATACCCCCACCACAGGCTCCCAGAAAGGCCAGCAGCCCACTGGGCACTGCCCCATGCCCAGTGGGCACAGCTCCATCCTGTGGAGGCCCATCTGGTCAGGCCGTTAGGGACACACCTTTGAGCAACTGGCTCAGTCTTTGGGGTTCTTGTCACCTGGGCTCCAGAAACCCCCCAAAGAGCATCTCAGAGAAGGCTTGGCAGAGGTGACCTGTGGGCACATAGGTGGCAGCCTTTGGGGTGAAAACATCCAGGCTCCTTTCCCCAGAGGTAAAGTGATTTGAGTTCACGCATATGCAAAAGGCATGGCCAGCTTCCCCCAAAAGTTTACAGGCATTTGTGCATGAGAAACAGCATGAACAGCCTCCTATGGGCCGCCAGGACCCACTGGCCTCTAATTCAGAAGACACACCTAGCTGGGGAGGGAGGGAAGACTTTTGGGGGTCAGGGGAGGGAAGATTTTGGGCAGAATGGTATTTTAGTCAAGTACAGTGGGAAGAGGTCTGTGGTCAACCAGGCAGGGACTTGAAACCTGGGCCCTTTTCTCCTGGCTGGGAGACCTTGGATGAAGTTCTTGACTACTCTGAGACTCATTGTGTGTGTGTGCATGTGTGTGTGTGTGTTCAGTCGCTTCAGTCACGTCCGACTCTTTGTGACTCTATGGACTGTAGCCCACTGGGCTCCTCTGTCCATGGGATTTTTCCCATGCAATGATACTTGTGTGGGTTGCCATTCCCTCCTCAGGAAGATCTTCCCAGTCCAGGGATCGAACCCATGTTGTCTGTGTCTCCTGCACTGCAAGTGGATTCTTTCCACTGAGCCACGGGGGAAGACCCAAGCCTCAGTTTGCTTATCTATAAGATGGGGATAATTCACAGGACTATGGGGGAGGTTAAATGAGGTGACACCCTGCCCCAGGAGGAGTGGTCAGCACTATTCTTCCCCCTCCTGGTGCTGCGTGAGGGTCTGGCTGCCCCATGCAAGGGTCAGGGCCCAGCCCATGGCCCAGGGACGTCAGCAGGGCCACCCAACTCGCTCCGCTCAGCTGGCTGCACATCAGAATCCCTTGGGAAGTCTCCCCACCTCTGCCTTCCCCGGGGGCTGCGTTATTGATTCCGTGGGGCCGGCACCACTCTATTTTTATAAAGCTCGACAGTCAGTCTGAAAGTGCAGCCAAGGTTTAGAGCGCTTATCCCACCAGATAGGAAATTCTGGGCCTTATCTGTGGGAGGAAGGGGTCTCACATTCACACTCTCCCTTTCTCCCAGCGCGGGTGGGGAGGGGGGCTGTCTCGAACCCAGAGCCTGGGCCGGCAGGGACGTGCAGGCTCCAGGTGTGGGGCTGCCTGGCGCCCTGACCCTGTCCATGGGGACTGCTGCAGGCAGGCTCGTGAGCGCCCACTCGTCTTTGCTCGCTCTATTTCCATCACTCGGGACAGATGGCAGGAAGTGGCAGTGGGCGTCGAGTCACGCAGGCCCTGAGGATTTGGGATGGGAAGGCTTCGCAGGAGGAGGGGGAGCGCTTGGTTCTCCTCCCACCCCTGGGCATCAATAGATGCCAGCCAGGCAGCCTGCCTCCTGGATGGGAGGGGAGGCGAGACTGTCGTGAGCCCCTGCAGAACTCACATGTGCACACAGGCACACATACACACTCACACACACACATGCCTGGGTGCTGCTCCACTCAGGACACTGGTGCCCAGGAGGGGGCTGCTGGGGTGTCGCTGCCCTGCCTCTGATGCTGCCACCTCTGCCAGCCCACCATCTCCTCACCTGCCCTTTGCTGCCCAGGCGGTGAGGCTTCTCACCAACCCGGGGGTGGACTTGAGCCGCTCACGGATCGCACTATCCCGTTGGGGTGCCCTTCACAGGCTCGACTCAGCAACCCAAAAATGACAATGCTGATACGCGCACCATTTACAGAGCTCTCTCTATGCATGGGGTGCGGGGGGGCGGGGTTGGTGGAGGATCTTATTTACCAAGGAGGAAAACGAGGAGACCGTGGAACAGAGAAGCTAAATAACTTGTCTGAGGACACACAGCTAAGGCGTGAGGGGCCTGGAACTGAGCCTAGAGGCACAGCCGTGTTACTTCCGCAGCTACCTTCGTGCTTGGCTGGCCCGTTAATTCCAAATGCTGGGGGTGGGCTCTGTGACAGGCCAGGGGGCATACATGTATGTAGGGGCAGGGGGATCTGCACTACGGCCCCCCAGCCCCCACAGCTCAGCACAGGGCCCAACCTCAGGTGAGGGCCCGGCAGAAGCGATGAGCATATCTGCGGCCCAGGGAGGGGATGGACACTGCCCACGCTCACAGTGTCCCTTGGGCTGAGCTGGGCCAAGTACTTGGTGCTCTGGAGTCACTGCCCAGAGGGCCCATTAGAGACAAGATCTTTTTTTTATAGCTGCACACTGTGGCACGCGGACTCTTAGTTCCCTTACCAAGGAGAGAACCCATGTATGCTAAGTGGCTTCAGTCGTGTCTGCCTCTTTGTGATGCTGTAGCCCACCAGGCTCCTCTGTCCTTGGGATTCTCCAGGCAAGAATACTGGAGTGGGTCATCATGCCCTCCTCCAGGGGATCTTTCAGACCCAGGGACTGAACCTAAGTCTCTTGCATCTCCTGACCAGGGATCAAACTTGAGCCCCCTGCAATGGAAGTTCAGAGTCGTAACCACTGGACCACCAGCGAAGTGCCGAGAGAGGGTCTTAACACAGGGCCAGGGTGGACTGGGCACAGGACTGGGCAGCAGCAGCAGGTCTCGGATTTATCCCTTGCCTGCCTCTAAAGGCATGTGCTGGGGGGCCAGGTGAGGCCGGGAAAGACCAGCAGATGCTTTGCCTGGCTGAGCATGGCACGGGTGTGGGCTGCCTGCTGGAGGGGAACGCTGGGCAGAGACCTCAGGCAACAGACCAGAGTTGGGCCAGCTGGGGAGCTGGGACAGGCCCTTTAAGCCATCCTTCTCAGGTCAGCTCAGCTAACCCCACACCCGCCCCTCGCTCTGGCGCCTGTGGGTCCCCTTGGCTTGTCCCCATCACGTGGATGCTCTGGGGCGCTCCGGGATGTGGGCTGATCACAGCTGACAGATGCACCTGCCTGTTCCAGAGAAACATCAGTCAGCTGGAGCTGGGGGAGGGGCCGCCCAGTGGCTCACTCCACACTGCACCCTCCTTTGCGCTCTGTCTCCTTCCGGCCGGGCTGCAGCACCAGCAAAGGGAGGTGCGCCAAGTTCTCTCCCTTCTTTTTTCTTTGCCTTGGAAACCAGGGTCTCCCCTCTTCCTCACAGAGGCCACATTCAGGGCTGTGCAGATGCTCCTGGGCGGGGGATGGGGTGGGAGAGCAGATGGCCCCCCAGCCCCAGCTGGCAAAGCAGCTCCCATGCTTGCAGCAGATTTGGATAAGAAAAGGACTCCTAGTGTCAAAACACTGGGGTCCTAGCCTTTGGAGCCCCCAGAAAAGGGGATGTGGCTGGCTCAAGGTCACACGAATAATCCAGGAGGCATGGTTGGGGTGGGGTCTGACCCGAGTGTACTCACGAAAGTATTTGGAGGGTGCAATAGGCCACAACTCCACAAGGCCAGCCCCCAGTCCGGGTGGGGCATCTCCTATAACCAGTTGCCTGGTGATAGGCACACTCCTCTCTCCCTATAGCCTTCTCCCTTGACATCCCTGTCCATCCCCCACCCCCAAGCCATAGGGAACTGAGCTTTGGAGTAAGACAGAGCAGGGTTCAAATTCCCACTGTAACACTTTGTAGCTTGCAATCTAGGGTGGGCCTTAGTCTCCTCACCTGTAAAGTGGGTACAATACCAATCACTACCTGGGGGGCCACGTGGGGGTCCAGAGAGATAATCCAGGTGCAGAGCCTGTTGGAAAGACCCTGGAGGGAGGAGCGGTCACTTCAGGGCTCTGCCCGTCAGCCCTGGCCTTGACCCAGAGAACAGTCAGAACCACTTCACTCGCCATTCAATTCAGGGATGTGATTACTATACTTGGAAATAAGGGAAAAAATTAGGGACCACCTCCCACAAACTCCCTGCAAGAAGGCAGGAACCTGGGCAGGTAGAGGGTCCCCGTGGACATGCCAGGCCATGAAGACGTCTCCCTGAAGACCCAGGAGCAGAGCAACGGTTCTGCTTGCTCCTTTTTCCTAAGATCTCAGGGAGTTCAAGTCCTGGCCCTGTGCTGGGAGAGCTGCACGCCCACCCCCGTCACCCTCGACCCCAAGCATCCTGTCTACAAAAGGGTAAGTGGCAGGGCCCACCCTCCCAGGACTTTGTGAGGACCCACAAACGATAGTGACAGGCGATGAGGATGGATGAGTCAGGCCACCTCCCAGCCTGCGCTCCGAACTGTAGCCCCATTGCCGCGAGTGCTGGTGGTGCTAAGTCGTGCCTGATTCTTGTGACCCCACAAACAGTATGCAACCCCCTGGACTCCTCTGTCCATGGCATTCTCCAGGCAAGAATACTGGAGTGGGTTGTCATTTTCCTTCTCCAGGGAATCTTCCTGACCCAGGGATCACACACGCGTCTCCTGCATTACAAGCAGATTCTTTACCACTGAGAGGAAGCTGATTTTTCATAATCTCCCTGCTGACCTTGGTGACAGTGGTGATCACTGTCCCTGCCTGGCCCACAGCTGAAGGTGTGGGGCCCACTCCAGTCTCCAGCCAGGCCAGCTGTAGGAAGGCATTGGCAGGCATGGTGGACCCACTGGAGCCTGGCTGTGAGAGAGGGCAGGGGCCAGTGTGGGGTCATGATAACCAAGGGAAGGGCCAGATGCATGTGGAGGACGGGAACCACTCCCCACACTCATCTGGCAGGGACAGGGCGCGACCTCCTGGCAGGTAGGGGCCAGTGGGGGAAAGGCAAGAGAAGGGGATTATCAGGTGGCTGGTGGACACAGCAGGCTGAATGCACACGTGCGCGCAGCCTGACTCAGTTGAGAGCCCCACCTCTGCAGGTTTGGCAACCTGGCCAACCATGGGTACAGCCATGGGGTGTGGCTGTGCGTCGCAGGCTCAGACTGATGCCCAAGGATGCACGTGACCTGTGACGGCTGTGGCACGTGGGTACAGTGAGCACACAGTGTGTGAGCCTGTGACACGGCTCTACGTTTCTCTACTCCTGCCCTGTCTGCCTGGAGGTGGCGGGGGAGACTTAAGGTGACGGGGAGAAAAGCACCTTTTCAACATGCCCTGCCAGCATGCTCGAAGGGTCCCATGTGATCCTCCTGACGCCACTGAGTGATGGAGCAGAGAGTGCAGGGGCGGGGGTGGCCTGGGGTCAGGGCGGGGTGGCCTGGAACCAGCAGCCACAAGCCCACTCTGGACTGCTTGTCCTCATGAGTGACAGAGAGTAGGAATCCATCTGGGGGGAAGAGCACGGAGTTGGTGGGAAGACCGGCAGAGACCAACCCAGTATCCATTCTTCCTTACTCACAGAGCCCTGATTTTATTAGAGGGTTGTGTTTGTTTTTTTTTTTTTTTGGCCCTTCCTTCTTTCGACTTCCTGCAGCCTGTGTGTGTTGGCTGGAACTCCAGCAGCCATTTTGGACGTTAAGGTAACCTCTAGAATGGAAGCCAGTGAGACAGATGGAGCCTGAGTCCCTGCGGAGACCACAGGGCCTCCGTGCCAGCCCTCTACTGCCTCCCTCTGGACCTCTGTGTGAGAAACGCAAGCAAATGTGTTCAAACCACTGTTATTTGGGTTGTTCTGTTTCAAGCAGCCAAATCCAATCCTACTGTTTCTTCTTCCCTCCAAAGCAAGACTGTCCCACACGTGTGGGGAGGTGGCAAAGCATCAGCAGATTTTCTGAGCGTTCACTGTCTTCTGGGAGGGGTGAGCTTACTTTCCATTTCCTCCTTACCCTGTATTAATTTTTCTTCATCCTTCCCAACTCCTTGACACCATCTCTTGAACTCTACTGCAAGCATTTCCCTTGGTTTCTCTCTCTCCAGCCTCCCAACAGCCCCACAGTGGAAACTAACCACATGTGTCCTTGTCAGGGGTCCTCTAGCCCTTCAGGAAGTGGATATTCATCAATTATTTGGATAATTAAATGATGCACTCACTGACCAGCCTTCTGAGGTAAGACACCCCCTCCCAGCATTCAGCCTTTCCCCAGCACTAATGAGTCGGAGGCTTGGGGTCAGCACTCTGACACTTGCCCCAGGGACTTAACTGAACCACATGGCTGACTCCAAGCCACTCCTCTGTCCAGCTTCTGTTGCACAAACACCTAAAGCCTTTGCCGTCTGACGGGGGCCCCAGGAGTCTGGCCTCCCAGGCAGGACACCCCAACACTTACTTTTTCCATAGCGACCCTACAGGGGACAGCAGGGAATGGAGTCAAACAAAGAGGCACAGCCAGGCTCCCTGGTCCAGGGTAAACCCCCGAAGCCCCCAGCCCCCAGCCCCGGGCGAGCGCCCAGCCCCGCCAGAGCCTACCTTGGCCCGCTGCATCCTGGACGACCGAGAAAACTGTTGCCGGCTTCCCCTCCGCGCAGCCGGCCGCGCGGGCAGCCGCCTCATGTTTGCCGGGACCCAGACGCAATTGTCGCTGGCGGCTCCTCGCCCGCCCCCTGCCCACCCTCCCGCCAGCGCGCTGCCACCCTAGGCTCCGCCCCTTCTGCTGTGTGTCAATCCGCGCTCAGCCTCCCTCCGCGAGCACCTCTCCCCTTCGCTGCTCTCAGCTTTCCCGTCCCTCTCCCGGTCTCCCTGCCCCACTCTCTTTGTGTAACCGTTCCTAGTCCGGCTCTCCCTCTGGGTCGCCCCTCTGGCCCTGTCACCCCGGGTCTCTGTCTATGCCCACTTCCATCCCATCTGTCTCTTTCTCTAACACACTCTCTGCTCCGTAACCTTGGGAGAGGGAAGTTTGGGGGGTGTGGAGAGAGCCCCGTGTTCCTGCCCAACAGAGGGAAGGACGGCAGGGCAGCACGGAGAGCCTCCCAAGCATTTTCCAGAGCAGGCCAGCCCCTTCCCTCCTGGCTGCGCCCTGCCTCATGCTACCAGCCCCTCACGGACAATGGGTGGAGTGACCCCAACCCCTGCCTACGACCTTGGGCCTTTACACTCAAGCTGGGCTTTGGAGAGGGGTCTCTCTGGTCTCCCTCCAGCAGCCCTGAAGGTGACTTCTGGGCACCCCTGGCATCCAGAGCATGCTCCTGGTGGGGACATAGCTCTGGGTGCTGGGCCCTCAGTGGCCCCAGCGATGGGGACACACCACCCAGAGACGGTGATGGCTACCAAGGCCACATCATGCGAGTCACAGGCCAGGGGGCCTTCAGCCTGTTTCACCTGTGCCCGCCTCACCTGTCTCCTTTCACCCCACATGGGGACTTGCCACGGGGGAGCTCTCCCCAAACCTGAACTCCTTATACTCTCCAGGGAGCCCAGCATCTCTCCCTGCTGTCTGTGTCTGAGGTTGGGACCACATCAGGGCAGCTGAGGGACCTCACCAGACTTTCCCAGGGCAGACGTGGAGGAAAGGGGTGAGGGTCCCTGGACATCCTGGAGAGGGAGTCTCCTTCCCGCCCCTCAGGAGGGCAGACTCCGGGGCATTTGCTCAGCCCCCAGGGAAAGCACCCAGGAGCCAGGTGCCCAAAACCTTAGCCAAGTTTCCCTTTTCTGCACCCCGGGAAGGAGCCAGCCTGTGCCACTGGTTCCCATGGAAACAGAGCCCTGAGCCACCCCCTCCTCTGCGTGCACTTGCACACCCTTCTCCATTTGTGTGTGTTTGTGCCAGCCAATCAGCTCCAACTTTCAGGTCCTGGGAGGAAGAAAAGTCTGGAGCAGTTGACCCACCGAGGGGGGAGTTTGGAGTGCCTGGGCTTCACACTGGGCAGGGACTCAGTGGACCCTGGAGCAAACCACGGCGGCGCCCCGGGCAGAGGAGAGTGCAAGCCCCTGCAGCTGTCGGGTCAGGGTGGAGGCCGAGCTCCTTGAGAGCCTGGAGATCTGGTGATCTCGGCTCTGAGCAATCGGGCACCCCCCTCCAACCCCAAGCGGCTCTGAGCAATCGGGCTCCCCCCAACCCCGAGCAGGTTGAGTCCTCACAGTGGCCTCGGCAGGGAAGTGTCATTATCTCCGTGGATGACGAAAGTGAGACCCAGAAAAGGTAAAGGATTTGCCCCAAGTCACTCAGTCGTGTCCGACTCTGCGACCCCACGGACTGTAGCCCACCAGGCTCCTCTGTGCATGGGATTCTCTAGGCAAGAATACTGGAGTGGGTTGCCATGCCCTCCTCCAGGGGATCTTCCCGACCCAGGGATCGAACCCATGTCTCTTATGTCTCCTGCATTGGGAGGTGGGTTCTTTACCACTGGCGCCACTGGGACCTAGAAAGTGACAAAGCTGGTACACAAAGCCCATTACTTTTGTCCCTAAGTGATATACATGGCTAAGACCCTGCCAAACCTCCCATGCTGCATACATCAGCTTGGGAATTCGCCAGTCGCGCTGTCCAAGACAGACCTGGCCATAATTATGGCCTAGTCGGCATGAGGCAGGACCAGAGAAGGCCCCTTTCCCCGCTCCTGGTTTGGGATGAGGGCTGAACTTCCATTGCCAGGTATGCTTTCTTCTGAATTCACAAGTTAATGAGCTTCAAGGAGCTCATCTTACGAAAAAAACCCAAATGAGCTTTTTGAGCCAACCCAATACAACAAAACAGGGCAGCTGCCCACCCCCCACCCCTCGCCAGTCCTCTAGCACCTTGGGCCTGGAGAACCTCCAACCACAGCTGCCACCACGGGCGTGCCCCTCAGAAAACACACATGGGGCTGGCCTGCATGATGTGTGCCCCCCGTCTCTTTTTCCCCCAGCACCTACAGGGTTTTTTCCAGAGCACTCTGAGCTGGTCCTGCCCAGGCCTGTGGGAGATGCAGGAAAGAGAAAGGTTAGGAGAGTGTGGAGGTCAAGGACACCCCAGAGCAGAGCTCCCCACGTGGCCCTCAGCAAGCCTAGCAGTGGTGTGCACTCATAGGTGGCGGCTGACTCTCCTTGTGAATGTCTGAGAGTTTGTGGAGATTCTTTGGCAGTGCTGCTGCTGCTGCTAAGTCACTTCAGTCATGTCCGACTCTGTGCGACCCCACAGACAGCAGCCCACCAGGCTCCCCCGTCCCTGGGATTCTCCAGGCAAGAACACTGGAGTGGGTTGCCATTGCCTTCTCCAGTGCATGAAAGTGAAAAGTGAAAGTGAAGACGCTCAGTCGTGTCCGACTCTTAGCGACCCCATGGACTGCAGCCCACCAGCCCCCTCCGTCCATGGGATTTTCCAGACAAGAGTACTGGAGTGGGGTGCCATTGCCTTCTCC